>BQNB010186353.1:0-12134 GCA_026074375.1 Tanacetum coccineum
AAACCATAATCATTCTAATCTAAATAAAAACTAATTTTATTTGCTTTCCATTTATCTTCTTTAATAATGATTTTTTTTGCAGGGTTTAAAAACGTTAAAAGCATCATTAAGATCCAAGTCCGACATTAACAAACTATCTTAAGAATCGGCTAAAGAATCCAAACCAGAACAATTGATGTTAGATTTTAGAAAAGTTATTAATGTATTAATTTTAATTTAATGTCATTGAATATGAATTAGATTTTGTTTTTGCAGCTGCAACTTCTCATGGTCCACCACACACAACCAGGTAAAACGCATCAAAATGAATCCAATCTTAGCATGGTTTATCAAATAGATGAGCCAACCAAAGATGATTCGTGTCCCCTGGATGCATATACGATATGGTTAAGTTACAAAAGAAGGTATGTCAGTACCTAAACTATCACATATATATATATATATATATATGTAGTAATGAGAAATATAAGGGGGGTGTTTGTTTAAATTTATTTGTGTGGCTTATGGGCTTACTGAACGTTTGAAAAGCCTAAAAGCTCAATACTTTGAGCTTATTGCTTATTAAATCTCATAAGCTCAATTTGATAAGCTTATAAACCCAAAAACTATAGTTTAATAGCTTTTGAAAAGTTCAATAAGCCCATAAGCGACACAATTAAGCTTAAACGCACACCCCCTAAGTTAAGTGAACACCAAAATTTTGTAACATTTTTGTTTTCATAGTATACCATTTTCTGTATTTCGTGGTTACATGTTAATTTTCTGTTAAATATTAATTGAATGCACTTGAGTAATAGAAAAGAAAGCAAGATTTAAGGGTTGCAACATAGTGTGATGTGATAGTGTATAGCTTATAAAGAACATCATTCATTCCACCAGTTTCTTCATTCAACGATAACTAATGTCTTCCAAAGTGTATTCCATGATCACGTTCTAAACACGTTCGTAGAAATAATCGGCCATCTGTGTCACCATTTTTAGAGATCGATTATTCTTGGCAAGAACATACTGATCCACTAGACCAGCCATTATCTTCAAAGAGGTCGAAAAATTCATAGAGGAGAGAGATACGCTGTGCATATTTTTTCTTGACACTCAGCAAGTGCGGATACCACTTATTGGGGGCTGTTCGGAATAGTTTATTAGAACTGCTTATAAATGGGAATGTTTTGAGAACGGTTACTAACGTTGCAACTTATTAAGGGACTGTTTGGGAGGGTTTATTAGAGCTGCTTTTAAAGGCTGTTTGGAATCCCAAACAACCCTCATAAGAAGCTTCAATAAGCCATCCGAAACAACAGTTTTAGTAAGCAACCCAAAAAAAGTACCACCTATAAGCAGTTTCTATACACCAAACAAGCTAATTTTTTTAATAGAAAACTCATTATTATTATATTTCAAATTTAACTAATCTTACACTATAAGTTAATAACCCGTGGTGTGTGTTTTTGTTGAATGTTGTCTAATTAGATCGTGATATGTGGTAATCATATTTGATACATAGTCATGTAATAAGACCCGAAGAACCTCCAAAAAATAATCAAAATTTTCATCAAGGATTAATATAATACCTATTATATGAATTGTACTATTTTGGGCTCTTTTTTTAACAAGCCCCCAAATTTATTCAACATGTTGCCACTCTTTTTCTTGGGTGATTCGTCTTCCATGTCCTTAGAAAATGGCAAATTTAACTTCCCACCAATAGTGTGTGTGTCAAGAGACCCCGTTCGCTCCATAAACTTACCATTAGCACCACCTGAAAGCCTTGCAGCAGCCGCCTCTGCTGCCGTCCTCCACAACATGAGGTATTCAAAAGGAATTACCATTGTTTCTACATGCTCTGTGCATCACCACCTGAGGTATCTTAGGATCGTTTAATTACACTAATAATTTTTTTCCCAGATGATGAATGGTCTTTTTGACTGTTTGGTTACTTATTGTAGTTTGCAGGTACACGTTGAAAAAGCAATTCAAAAGCTCGGTCTTCTCCATGGCCATGCAGGCAAACTCCTATGATTCATCTTCAGCAGAGCATTCTCTAGAACATGATCTGAATCGATTATGAATTTGTTTAATCACAAGAGGACGTGGTGTTAGCAAAGAAACGCAAAAATGATTTCTCTTTCACTATAGGTAACTTTCGACATTATTTCCTGTAGTTTTACTATTGAAAGATAAACCTAAAAGGATTCATGTAAAAGTTTGGTGGGTTTTTTTGGCATGAAAAAACTTTTGGGAGAGAAAGAAAGTTCTACCAATAGCTTCATGTCCTTGGGCCATCAAAACAGAAGAGGTTGTAGCCATATTTAATCATATATATGACCACACTTTTTTGTAGTTTAAAGACTAATTGTATTTTTTCCCATTTTGGAATGGGTGTTTGGGTTATTTGTTTTTACCAGGTTATAGGCGGCTTATTTGAATTCTTAAAGAGCTTATACGCTAATTATTTTTAGCTTATCAAGGTGTTAATTTGAGCTTATGGATTTGCCATAAGCTCAAGCTGACAAGCTCATAAGCTGAAAATTTTAACTTATGAGCTTTTCCAAATTCAGCTAAGCTGTCCATAAGCAGACAAAGTAAGCTATTCGAGACACCCCATAAATGTGTTTGGAAAAAGACTAATCCAAGGAGGTCCAAACAAGGTTTTACAGACATTTTCTTGCAGGGCTAGGACTAAATCCGTCTAATAAATCCATCATAAATTATGATTATCTTAGAGGATAGGATACGGGTATTTAAGTGAGTTTAGTAGTGTATATGTTCATAATCTAAACAAATTCTAGGAAAATTCTCCAACAAGCATTTTTTGGTGCCCGCACAGGGTAGGGTAAGGCAGTGACAGTTTTTAGCACTGATGTAAAGAAGGATGTGGTTTTTGCTGGTGTACCGAGATAAAGGGATCACTTGAATGCAATGCAGGAGTCATTTAAGCCACTATAAGGCAACATAGGTGGAAAAGGTGGTCTTGTGCACAATGCGATGTGTAAGGGTGGTTTAGGCTTACTGTTATAGTTAGCATCCCTACTCAATAACATCGGGCCACTCGAGGTATGAAAATTCATTACGATACCATGGCTTTTGTTTTTGATATTGTGTTTACCATGGCTTTGTATTGTCCCCGTTAAGTCCACTGTTTTGGCAATCATTTCTTGCAAAGAAGATTAAGTTTTTCTTATATATTAAGAAAAATGTAACATATCTAATTTAATGGGTGTCTTTGAGATATGTTTATCAAGACTGCCTATGATTTTTGAGATTGCTTATTGAAATGAGTAGAAGTAGGTTATCGGATGTAACAGAACTTATGCTCTTCAAAATCTCATAAAGAGACAAGGAATTTGAATAAGCAACTCTCAATTGCTTATTCAAAACCACTTTTGTTACTAATATAAGCTGATCATCATAAGCAGTTGGCTTCTACTCAAACACTCAACACTAATTAGTTGCTGTATAAATTCTCCAACAAGCATTTTTTGGTGTCTGCGCAAGGTAGGGTATGGTATGGCAGTGACAGTTAAGACCGGAAAACGTGAAAGATCCTTACGGAAGCCTGGAAAAGTTAAGACCAGAGAAGGAGCTTGAATGTGCTAAATCAGATATCAATCGCTATAAGTTGAAAATTAGAGACCTGTTTAAACAAACTGACACATCACTTGAAGAAGGCAAGTTTCTGGAGTCTTTATATGATTCTGATGGGATAATTGACAGTGAGGATGTAAGATATCTATATACTATAACCTTCTTATTGTTTTTTTAATGTTAGTGATCTTTATAGCAAATTTTAATGGTGTATTAGTACTCAGGAGGTTGCTTGTGCTTTATTTTTTTCTTGCAGTTATTTTGCTCAACACGTGCCCAAATAGATGTTCGGCTTGACAATGACATTATTCTTTGTGATGGTGCCTGTGATCGTGGATTCCATCAGTTTTGTTTGGATCAACCTCTATTGAAAGAACAAGGTAGCGTCTCAATTTCACATAATTAGATGGTTCTACTACTCAGTACTAATTGGTGGTCACTTTTTTGCTCTCTTTATTTATAAACAAAACGATTTGGATTATGTTGTATTTCTAGCTGGTGAAATGAGTAACAAGAAAATATAGCTGAAAATGAAATTGGTTGTGCTGAAGTGTATATTTTTACTGATGCATCGCAAATCATTTTATCCAACTAGATCAATATTGTAATCTTATAGTTTAATTTTATTTGACAAGAAAAAGATAAGTTGTTGAAAAAAAGGTGTCACGGGTCACTTCTAACAGGGCCCATTTGGCTTTTTGCAAAGTAACCATATGATCGGAATCTGGTTTCCAAACCCTCCAACTCTCATTTAGCCACCTCTATCTATAGTGTTCAGGATTGAGTCCATGTATCTACATTGCATATTATATAGACAACTAAATAAGTTATGCTACTGCAATATTTTAAGACTATACATTGCTTGTTGATCTTAGAATATAACCTTTCAAGTTATAGTTATATACTTACTCTGGTAATAGACGATCTAAATTTTATTTTTTATTTTTATTTGCAGTTTCATTGTTGTGTTGTATGAAGCCATGGAATTTCAAGCAATAACAAACAAGTTGTTAGGTATATATACATGGAACATACAACATAAAGTACAAACCCTCTGAGTGTGGCTGCAATTGTTTATGAGAATTGAAATGTACAGTCAAACAATAACTTTACTTATTTTGAATGAACTGGGTTTGACAATTTGCAGCTCAAAAAGGTCAAAGTTATTTCTATAATCGTTTATCTTATCAATACCCTAAGCTTTTATAGTGTTCACCTTTATATTTCAAAGCTTGACTACAGTTTATGATATTGCAAGCTCTCTTCAAGAAACCACTTTTCTTGAGAGGATACAAAATGGCACTCAAGAAGATCATCACGATTAGACATATTTGTATGTCTAATGATCATAGTTTTTTTATGTTTTTTACATTGCTTTGGCTTATATGTTTTCGAGATAGGAGAATCCAGTTTTATATTGTATGCATCTTAAACTGGTTGAGATGAACCATAAACACATATTTCAATAAATAGCATTAAGGATGAGAGCAAGCTTATCACAAGCGAGGGCTCAGCTGATGAATAAATAAGCTAATTTAAGGGCCCCTTTGGCTGTCTGGGAAATTAGAATTTTTTTTCTCAGATCACTATTAGTTTGGCTTTTTGTTATGTTTAGATAATCGCAATTGGGAGTTTTGCGACATTAGGTTTGAGCTGTATTACACGTAACTTGTGTATGTTTCCTTCATTGATTAACAAACTTACATCCACAATAGGTTGAGTTTTTTTATGTATAGTTAGACTTTCATTTTGTCTTTTCACAATATGCAAGGCAACAACTAAGAAGTGGTATCAGAAGTTACCATGATTTCTCCTTAACAATATGTGATTTTAAAACTTGCTATATGTGTATGGATGAGAAAAAGGGATTTAATATTATAGCTCATATATCTTGATACCTCTAATTACAGGTCAGAAAGAGGTGCCATGCATACTTAATTTTAGAATGTAAAGGCAACAAAGTTACATCGTTGTTTGTGTGCAACACGCGGTATTGGCACTAGACATAAATCTAATTTTTAATAAATAAAGTCTCTACATTTCTTTAAACCCGTTTTCTGTTTTATTGGAAATGGGTATCGGTTTCAGAGTCCTGACACTTGTAAGCCTGTCAAAACACAAACTGCCAATAATCAGATATAATTAGCTGAGCCAAACACGCCTATTAGTGTATCATTCAACACCTTGAATCAATATGTTGTAGATATTTTGTAGTTTGAAAGGCCTGCAATAGTAGAAGAAATGCTAAAAGATTTGCAGAGTGATCTTAAGTATACTTCGCCAACGCTTATTGCAGTTGAAGCTGATCAAGTATGTCATGTCATCTAATATTGTTCTTGCATCAGTTTGCCTACAAAAGAATATATTACATGACTATGTATACATTTCATTGTATTAAAGTGTGATTTACATGGGCAAAGACAGAGCAAGTTTAATTGTCTCGGTAAGCGTGTTACTTGCAGGTTGAAAATTTGACAAGACAACTTAAAGACCAAGCTGGAGGTTTTACTCGGAAGTCAGTCGACCTATATATGGTCACCCATAAGCAGATACTTATTAGTCACATATCTTGCTCTTTTTCATGTTTGTCTATGGGTCAGCCGGTTGAAGGTGGGTTAGATCCTATATTGGTGTATACTGCTGGTGCTGAGATTGAATAGTTGCAATGGTCGTCTTCGAAGCCTAATTGGGTTGCGATTGCTTTTGTGTCTAAGCTTTAGATTTTAAGGGTATGATTGGCTGGTTCGATTGTATTGTAGTATTGATAGTTTGGTTGCCATTCAAAACAAAAAAGTATTCATAGTTTAGTTTGGTTTAATGTGATTATGTTTGTTGGTTGAATTTAGGTTGACTTTCTTTTTATATAGGTTTTTGGGAATACAGTGACACATTTGCATTTTCCTATTACTATCTATACAATTGAATGATTTGGTTATGTGATGTGTGTCATATTTGGATTTATATTATGGTGATTGTTGATCATGTTATCTTGCGATTTTGCTGTTTTGGAGTGCAAGATCAGTTAATGTGAGAACTTATATTGTATCCATAGATAGTGGACCTTATGCCAGCTTCAGTTGAAAAGCTGTCCTAGGTGGACTGATAGTGCATACACTTTGCAAAGCCATATGGATTTCAGGGGGTGTTCGGCATTTTGTTCCGAATTGCAATAAAATTATAGTGATAGGATGTGTGTTTGATGTCTTAAGTGTCAAGTAAATTATGATTATTCCAATATTTACATGTATAATGACCCCTAAGCAAAAGCCATTTCATTACAGTTATCCCAAATTAGTTTTCTTACAGCTGCTTCTCAACAGATTATCTATAGTGTCTATGTCCCTGATAAGCTGAATGAGTTTTATACCCAAATATTGAGAAAGTAAGCAGCTCAAAGGGAAACCAACAATTAGATCTCTTTTAAAATGTTAATGCCAAACATCCCTTAACAGCATTCGTACTTCGTAGTCCATTATAATAATAAAAGTTGCATAATTGTTGTATTCAAACATACCTTTTGATCGCTACTCCTATATATAGTTGATGATAGTACAATACTAAATACTTATGAGATTTTCATTATCAAATTGCATGAGATAGTGCCTTTCAGTATATGGTTATAATTAAACCCTGGGGTGTCAAAAAGTCTGCTATTCAGTTCGGGTTAGTGGGTCTAAAATTTGGTGCGGGTCAACCCGAATACCTAAATAGGGTAGGGGTAATAATCTTTTTTCTTGGAATGAAAACATTTTGCCTAACTCCGGGTTCGGGTTAACCCCATTGAGCCCGAATAAGGATTTTTATTTTTTTAAAATTAAATTTTTTAAGATTTTCTATTATAAAGGAATAAATAAGAGGATTTTTTTTACAATATACTTATATTCGGATGACACCGAACCATTTGACCCACCTCAGTGAACCGTCCAAATTGACCCAAACTCCAACTAACCCGAATTAAAATAGGGTCGGGTTAGGGTATGAATTTTTTAGTCTTAGCCCGACTTTGACCCGACCCAAATTGACCCGAACCTGACCAGCCCGACCCGACTAACACCCCTAATTAAAACTATTAAGATGAATTTTATCCACTATCCAACAGAACAAATAGAGTTCACAAAGTGAGCCAAAAAAACTTCAAAATTTCATATATGCGAAAAACAAATTCTTTTGCACAACGATAGTTGTACAACCGCAAATCAAGCATTTTACACAACACGTACAACAACGTCTCATTAAATACTCGACTACACAAACACCCTGCCGCGGAGCTTTTCTGGTAAGGTGATTCGAACATTGTAAAGATGCAAAAAGTTATTGCATCAATATGTTATAGTAGACTTATCTATATCCATAATACATAATGGTACTTACATTTTTCTTTAAGGATGGGCTAAAAAGGGAGAAAAATTCGGCTTTAGTAGGCGAGGTCAAATATCAATGCAATGATGTCATGCATTACCCAAGGTCAGTTATGCAAGAAAATGCTCAGAGAGTTAGAGGTACATCAATGCTCAACGCTTAAACATGACCATTTTGTATGGAATGTCATCCATACATGATTCGAGCGAGATCAAGGAATGCATCTTACTGTGATCAGTTTTGTCATACGGGCAATCATATGTAGTCGTTTCAAGACTCAAAATCCAGAAAGGATTAAAGATTCTATGTTGCAACAAATACAGTTATACACACAATGCACTGCATAGGTTAACTATAGGAAGTTTTTATTTTGATGTTACATGAGCACGGTTTATTTTGTTCTTTAGACATCTTATTTACTTTTTTCATGTATCACACAAATATTAAAGTTTTTCTTAAAAACCTTTTTTCTAAAAAGATAAATTAAAAACAACGTTTAAAAATGATAACTTCTATTTTTTATTACTTAATGTACAAGACTTTTAATGTTTTGTCATGTATAATTTTCAATAAACTTAATACAAATTCAATACAGTTAATTCAAAAACCATAAAATTTTACTAAGAAATTAATATATCAGACAAACAAATTGACAAACATTGCTACTACGCCTAAAAATCATTGTATAAATACAACTATTAAAAAAATGATTTTTAGCATAACAAAATATATAACAATGAATTACAAGTTATGCCCGCCATAGGCGGGCTTAGCCTAATGTATATTATATATATATTACATTATACTAATATTATATATACATATATATATATACATTTACAATATATATATAATATACATTTATATTTATATATTTTTATAGTATATATATATTTGTAGCTTATTTATCTTGTCATAAATTGTCAACCATGGATTACATGCATGCAAGCCATGGTTTATTAAGCCTAAATACATATATATGTGAATGCATGCGTGTGAATATATGTATGCATGAGAATTTTATATGAATTATTTGTTTAATTACAAAAGTAGGGAAGACCTTTGTTTAATTAAATACTTTAATTGCCTACGTGATTTTTGTTTAGTATGATTAAATTTGGTAAATTTCTTGCATGTTTTATTATATTTTTTTTTTTTATTAATTTTAATTAAAAAAAAAAAAAACTGCGATTTTATTTTATATAATTATGCAAAAACGATTTTCAAAATTAATATGAACTAAAAGTACATGATAAAATGCTTATTGTACCATATATTAATATATACACTTTGCTAAATCATGAACTATATACGTAAATTTTGTAATTTTCTTGCCACGATCTATAACGCAGGGGTTTAGTGATTTCCGCAAAGGAACCCATGACCGAACAACGTAAGAATACACAAATTTTACATAAACTGTTTTAACAGTATTTTAAGTATGTAATAATCGTTACTAAGGTTTGATTATTTCCAATGGGGAAATTAACCTAATCCATAGTAAGATTACTTATACTTAAAACCCTAATTTTATAAAAGGCATAAAGTTCAACATAGACTCAAATTTTAGCATAGACCCAATGAACCAATCATAGCCACTCATTTTTCATCAAAATAATAAAAACCACTTTTCACCTCTTTTTTAAAAATTAAATATCTCACAAACCGTAATTGTTACGCAAAACAAAACATACAATTACGACGAGAATTAAATCATCTTTCTATAGAGGGGCACTTATATATACTTTCGACGAATTTTTTTTTGAATTTTTGTTTTAGTTACGTCTAGAAAAAATCACATGTGATTTCTATCACATGTGATTTTATGAAAATGCATGTGATTTTATGAAATCACATGTGATTGTGATACAAATCACATGTGATTTTTTCAGACGTGACTGAAAAAAAAATCGGAAAAAAAGTTCTTCGAAAGTATATCGAAGTGGATGTCTACTGAAAGATAAAAAAAATACTCGTCGCGATGGTGTGTTTTTTATCGTTTGACGATTTACCGTTTGCAAGATATTTTATTTTTAAAAAAAAGGTGGAAAGTGAGTTTTTATTATTTTGATGAAAAAATGAGTGGCTAGGATTTATTCATTGGATCTTTGCTAAATTTTGACTCTATGTTGATCTCAACTCTATGATTTATAAAATGTAGGGATTTCTATTTATAGAAAGTTTTTAAAACTAAAATGGAAATGTTTTAAAATAACTAGTGTCGTAAGGTTGTATGCATGCTTCCTTATACATAAAATTTTGGTAACATTATTTTATTAAAACTCTACCCTTAAAATAAGTCAATTGCAATCCAAGAATGAAATCACTTGAGTTGTAATTTTTACTCTAAAACAGTTTTAGGTAAATTTTACAAACAAGGTAATATAACAATCGTATGGTCAGACCTGAGAGACTGTAAAATTACTGATTTTGTATTGGACGACTTAAATCGAGTATGTCGTTCAGATCTTCAACCCGAGGCAATAGATGGGGTTAAGCATTCTAGTTGACATTGTAATTTTGGATTATGATGCCTTGTGCCCCATACAAGCTAATAGTTGCACATGTTGGCAATTATCAAACGCTGATTACCGTTTGAGTTATACCATTTCTAGTAGATCAACTGCATTAATGGTAGAACATCAAGTTGGATCTTAGACTCTTGATAAAATTAATTGTTTATTTATGTATAAACATGGGTAGTTAATTTTATAAGAGATTATTATCGAAAATACTAATATTTTCTAATTTGATTATTTTGTAGATGGCTGTCTGCTGGCCCAAAACACAAACAATACGATATCAGGTCTGATTCTCCTAGCGAAGATACTTTACTGGTTCCAATTTCAAAACTTGGTATCGAAATCTAAGGATTGTTCTCAAGTATGAGAAAACAATGAAGTTTGTGGAACAGCCTGTTAGACCTCCCCTAATCCTGAAACTGCTAACCTTGATACTATTGACAAGTACTATAAGACTGTCAATCTTACGCAAGAGGTTGCATGTCTTATGCTATCGAGTATGTCTCCAGACCTTCAGCTGACTTTGGAGAAATACAATGTATATTACTGCTGAAAGGAACTGAAAACTATGTTTGACGAGCAGGCTAACAGGAACTGTTTGTTTGAAAAAGTCAAAGCATTCCACGCTTGTAAACAGGAAGAAGGTCAGTCAGTAAGCTCCAATCTCTTAAAGATGAAGGGCTTACTTGGACAAGTTGGAACGCCTAGGCTATGCAATGCCCAATAAACTTGGTGTGAGACTTATTTTGAATTCTCTCAACAAGGACTATGATCAGTTCGTTCAGAACTATAACATACATAGCATGGGGAAGACGCTAGTTGAGTTACATGATATGCTGAAACTCTATGAGAAAGGTATTTCAAAGAAGGCTGAAACCTCGGCTGTGTTAGCTATATGTGAGGGTAAGATCCAGAAGGACAAAAAGAAGAAACCGCAAGGGGTAAAGGGTAAGGCCAATGGAAAGAATAAGCTTGCTTATGCTCCCAAGACCAAGATCCCACCGCCGCCTAAGAGAGACAATCCGGCAAAGGACTTTATCTGCCACCGCTCAAGGAGGTTGGTTACTGGAGGAGGATTTGTCCGTCCTATCATGCTGAGTTAAAGAAGAGAAAGAATGCTAGTGTGGCTACCACTTCAGGTATCTTCACTATAGAACTCTATGCTTTTCCTAATAAGACTTGGGTGTATGATACGGGTTGTAGAACTCATATCTGTATTACTACTTAGGGACTTAGATAAAGCAGGAAGTTGAAACATGGAGCTTTAAGCCTGTACATGAGAAATGGAATGCGTGCAACAATTAAAGCTATCAGAAGTTTTGATTTAATTCTTGCTAGTGGTTTAATAATTGTATTAGACAACTATCATTTCTCATCTACCGTTACTAGGGGTGTTGTTTCAATTTCTCGTTTGGTTAATAATGGTTATATTCATACATTTATGAATTATGGTATTTCTGTTTCGAAAGATAATGTTTTTTATTTTAATGCAATTTCACGTGATGGTATTTATGAAATATATATGCATAATCTTTATCCAAATGTTAGTTATAATTATAATGTTAGCAATAAAAGAGCCAAACATGGGCTGGACTCTTATTATCTATGAAATTGTTGTCTTGGAAATATAAACAAGAAACGCATGGACATGCTTCAGCGTGATGGGAT
>BQNB010186355.1:0-12134 GCA_026074375.1 Tanacetum coccineum
CCGCATTACACGAGTATTTGTCTAGTATAAAATAAGATGACTCGAGAGACGTCACCCATATAACCCCATTCAGGGACGGACCCACATAGGAGCCGGGTGTGGCACGGGCTATACCCGATTTTAGGTCACGCAGTGCAAAAAAATTTCAAAATTGTTGTTTTTTAGTATGTGCAACCCCTAAAAATTTTTGTGCCTCCTTAGTTTCTTACAATGTAACTTTAATTGGCCCAACATTTTTTTCGTGCAACACCTCATTAAAAATCCTGGGTCCCGTCCCTATCCCCATTTGATGCTCTAGATATTTTGATGCTCTAGATAATATAATGACCTTACATGCATTATCATCCTTATAACGATACTATTAATAAAACTTATAGTACACATACGTCACATGTTTTTTAATGGATGGCAAGTACGAACCAATGAGCAAAAAGGGTAGCAAATGTGGTCGTCCTCGAATGATGCAAAGTATGAAAGTCCAAGTCCCCGGCGGACAGCACAGCCTCGGGGCCCCCGGTGATCCCCCCACCTTCATTAATCGTACTCCCACCAATCATACCTTTCTTATTACTATTTTTCCTTACCAATCTTGAATAAAAGTGTGATTATTTTTATTTTTTTAATCTAATCTTGGGTCTTTTTTCAATCGCAGGATGTTGTTCATGAAGAAAAAAAGAAGTTGACAGAAGAGAGTGAGCATATGCAAGCAATATATGTAGAAAGACTATATATTTGATGCATGTGCTCACTTCTCTTGCTGTCAACTACTCTCTACCATATAATTTGGTTGTGTTTCATGCTATTTTATAACCATATTTTATGTGTTTTATATGCTGTTATTGGATAATATAGAAGCTGCAGAAGAAAAAAGGAGTGGACACCTGGACACATATTTAATGAATACACATACCATAAAAGCTGCAAGTGTTGATGACTAATCAACTATCCACTATCTTTTTTGAGTATTGCATCTCTTTTTTTTTCTTTTTTTCTTTTTTTTGTGGTTAGGTTAAATCAGTTTCAAAATGAAGAAGATGATCTTGACAACAGGTAGAGGAATAATGTTTTTATGTACCTTTTGTTAATTTTGTACTATCTATGATGATTGATTTATCTTTTATCTAAGGGTTATGATATATGTAACCCCCTGAAAACACCATTTGTACCCCCGGTTTTTTCTGGTTTTTTTTTCGTATTTTATTTTTTTTGTATTTTTATAATTTTGTATATGTTATAAAACTGTGACACGGAAAAAACGGAACGAAAAATATAAAGTTTAACAGGTCAAAAGTATGAAACTGTCAAAAATTACGGAACAGAAACTGATAAAAAACTGCATTGCACTGTAAAAAAATAAAAATTCCAGATTTCTCCCAAAATTTTTAAATAATTTAACTGCCTTGTTTATAAAATATTTGACTAAATTGAAATTATTAAATATCTCTTAAAATCGCTATAGTCGCTTAAGTTTAGCTTTCTAGAAAGACAAGTAAAAAAAGTTGTCATTTTTCTTCAAAGAAATGATCTAATTTAAGCATTGTATGCATCACATCTAGGGCTAATTTTAAAGTAGCAGCTATTTTTCAGGTACAAACACTTGGTCATACATTGATAGAAATTGTATTCTGTTGTATATATCTATGTGGTGATATATATTAAACAGGGGATAGTACAAATCATAGATTTATAACTTTGGTACTTTCATTTAATATCTTCAATAACTTCAGATTTATAAGAGGGAAAACAGAACCGAACACCCCTACCAAAAATGAGTGCTGGTTTGCATTGGTGGCGTCGTGGGCACCAGACCAAAGCTGAGCCGCAAAACCAAATCAATGGTTAAGTGCGCCGGGCATTCTATCTGACAGGCATTATCACTAAATTAAAGAGGAATTTTTAAGCAGGTAAGTACTTAATTGGTATATGTGTGTGTGTAGCCTTGATTAATTTATTTGGGGCTTTTGAATTTTTTGACTTTGCAGCGACTTATTTCTGATAATTTCACTGGTATAGGGATTTAGGGTTCATAAAATTCTGAACGATAATATTGCCGGTTTGCCCCTTGTGCTTTGGGAGCAAGTAAGGGCTTCCTCTGAGAAATCATAATTACCTGGATAGATCCCGGCTATCTAATATTGCTTTATGCCCTTGGTTGGTCAATTTCGTTACATACTTACATTGCTTGAGATATGCAATTTTGGTTGGTAATGTCAAGTTGAATTGCTGTTACTGTGAAAAGCCAAACCTTATGTATATGCAATTGGATATGGTAAAATGTCATAGAATAGCTTCTTAAAATCACTTATGTTTAATTTAATATTCTTGCTGTTTCGTATTGAAATTTCATGTGGTGACCCACAACTTAATTTTTGCATCCTAAATGATCGATAATTTAAGTTCATGTATATTGTTATGCTTGTTATATTATTGCAGTGATCATCAAACCTTAATTTGCAAGTTTTGGCAGTCCTAGATGACTAGTAAGTTGTTTGTCTATATTCTATGAATCTATGTTGTCAGTACAATGATCTTTAAATTACATATCAGTGTTTGCTGTCTAGCTAAAGTACGTACTAACTAGTGTAAGTACTAAGGAGTTCATAATTATGCAGGCCATATTCATTGCCTTAATGCTGGTCTATTCAGTTTATTTATTATTCTTCACCAATTTTGCTCTATTGCTTGGAGTTCACATATGTTAAGGCACCAGTTTCCCCCGAACTTACGAGCAAGTAACAGTGTACCATAATTGATTTTCGGAGTTTGAGATATAAGCTTGTATATTATATGGTTAAGTGTGTACTATACTTTGTGCTGATCGCATGTCTACCAATAGTTGTGTCATTAAAACTTACCATCTGTTCTTCCAGACCGATGTGATTGTACATTAAATAACACCAAAACACTATGCACTCCTACTGAGAAGACTTATCGATGATCCACACATGGATCAGCCTGCTGTTGAAATTTATGGACCAGAGAAACCCTCCCCGATAAAATAAACAACCATTCTTGGCGATTGGCTATCGATTGTCTTCCCACTAAATTCAATCTCGATGCACGCGGTATAGACTTAGACCCCGCTCGATGTCCAATATCTGATGAGGATATATAGAAACATCACAACACTTGTTTCTTGATTGCATCATCGCTAAACCGTTATGGTCTATGGTCTATTCGTGGTTGGGTTTTCTAGACTACCCAAAGGACATAGGAAATCTTCTTACCTTGTGGGCAGTACGACGACTAACAAGTCCTACTTCAACAACGGCAATAGCTTCGGTGTTGTAGTGGAACAAACAACAACTTGGCCCATTTAAAAAGGAATGGTGTATGTTTCCGCCTTAAAACCATCCACAATAATGGAACAATAGGGATGAAATAACCGGTCTTTTCTTCACTCATGTAATATTCATAGGAATAGGCAAATCAATCCATGTTCGATTTGATCGACTGGATCAATGATCCGATAAGGGCTCGTACAAAATCTGTACGATCTTTCTATCCTCTAGTTCCATACTAGAATGATATTTTTGTAATGAAAATCGCTGCTGTTCAAAAGAAGTAGTGTCATAAAAGTATCAGTCGCCAAAACTTTAGTGGAAAATTAAGAGTTAATGTATTTAGGTTTTATTGATGATTTTTTCTACGTTTTTGAAGTGGTAGTTAGAGTTGGAGGGGGGTTGTCGTGGGATGCCATTATTGCATATTGCTTTTATGAGGTCAAAGTGCAATAATTTCTATTGCTCAAACATAGTTGCCATGGTGCCAATCTTTAATAAAAATGTACCTTTCCACACTATTTATAAGCATTAATTTGCACATTAATTGGACAACGGGTCATTGATTAGTGTTTACCGGTAAATATTCCGATCTTTTGAGTGGTATACAATCTTATGTTTTAATGTGTGCTATGACCGATATACAGTTCGAAAGGCACTGAAGAGCCTTTCTTCAGGGAATGCAAATTTTTTTTAATGATGATTTCATGAAAGCAAGTAGGAGTAACAGTGTTAAAAGGAAATGTTAGAAGTATCAGGATGCATTTGAAGTAGATCTTTTAGAAATGGAACGGCTGCTCTTGTTTTTTTACAACTTTACTTTGACTTTTTAGATCAAGGCAGCAAAACTCATAATCAATACGACGGTACATGCAAAATATCCAAGTATAAGATTGATAACTGCATCAAACTTCATCATGAATACCAACAATAGATTCACTATCATGCTAAATTTTTCTAGTTACTGGACTCTTTATTCAGCGTACGTGCGTCTCCTCCGCATTAAAGTTCCTGCGACTGGTGTTGTTCCATAGTGTTGCTTCTTTTCTTGATATTAGGAGCTCATGGTTTAGGTCATGTAACTTGTGGTTGATAAGTACTCAGTTCTTCCGGAATCACATCAATTTTTTCCAGCACTGAAAAATCAATCCAAAAAAATCCTTCATTAACCTTAGTACGTGTTGCCTGCCTGGAGCCTATTCATGATAAGCCAGCCTCTGTGTGATCAGCTAGCATCACCAATCCTTATTGTCACTTTGAACTTATATCTTGAAAGCTCCTGAAATGAAAGCATAATATTTATCTGTATAGTGTGCAGTACTCACAAGATCATTGTTGTGGTCCTAGTCTTACTAACATTCATTAACCACGAGTCTCGATCCCACCAAGAATTTAATAAGCCTCACAATAGACTCGGAGTTTATAACCGATAATGTGGTCCAATTTATACTTCACGAGCCATGGGTTCTGGTTTTATAGAAGTTATCATAGAAAAGTGCAGTACTTTATCACACTACTACACAAAGGCTTATATAGATCACTCCATATAGTGCGGTTTTATTAAAAGCCGTTCTATATGATGGAAAAAGAGGGAAGTTTAACCAAAAGAACGGTTATTAGGATAAAGACCCATCTATTTAATTTTAAAATTAAAAAGAACGGTTATTAAGAAAAAAACTGATCTATGTAAACTTCACAAACTCCCACACAAAATAGTTGTATTCACACTTCGCTTTAGATAGATCGGTTTCTCATAAATAACCGTTCTATATATTTTTAGCGGGCTACAACTTTTCATTTGCCGCTTCATTAAAATTCACCAAAATTTTGAACACACAAAACACAACACCATTTCCCAAAATCACACCCTAGGGCCTCACTACTCTCACCAAACAAACCCTAGTCATTCTTCAAATTTTTACCATCGCTATTGTCCCCCCACCCCCCCACCCGAACAAGGAAATTGATTTAGCTTCTTGTTCACCCTTTCCCTTTCACAAACCCTAACCTTCACAGCCGCCACCCAACTACCATATTCACAGAGGCCAAATCGGATTGCCTACTTCACAAAGCAGTATAACTTTTATGTTCGTTTTGAAATGGGTTTTAATTTTACGAATTTTGAACTTTGAACCTTATTCCATGAGGTCGGCTTATGCCCTCCCAATATGGATATGTAATTGATGTTTGTTATTTATATATACTATAACTTTACTACTTAATTAATTGTTTCAGTAACAAAGGGATAGTTGTTATATAAAGAACGGTCTTATGAAATAACTGATCTAATTTGCAATGTTAATAAGATCGGTTTTAAACCGATCTATTTGGCTCCCCTTATGATAGTATGCACCCCTTTTTGGGTAATTTTAGAGCGTTTCCAATAACGCCGTGACGGTACTATATATATTAAGGTGTTTCAACCGTTCTATTTAAGCTATTCTGTAGTAGTGTCAGTTAACAAAGTGGACCCTGAATCAGGCTCATTAAGCAGTCAACTTTCATTGTACACAATACAAATGATGAAACCATCACAACACTTGTTTCTTGATTGCATCATCGCTAAACCGTTATGGTCTATGGTCTATTCGTGGTTGGGTTTTCTAGACTATTCGGTAAGTTATGCAGTAACTAGTAACTTCTATGACTTCATGTGTTTCACTCTTCACCAATGTTCTTGATCCACATGATCGAACGTTATTTCATGGTCAGTAAGATCTTCACCCCTGTCCAATATCGTCCATCAAGCTTTGTTACGTTTACTGTTGCACTCATTTATGGCTCTAAATATGCATCTATCATTGTTCTTAAGCCACTATCGTCATTTGATATATAGCATGGAAATGATTGCTCTTAGTAAATATGTATAATGACATACTCTCTAGGAATATAATTTAGAGTAGTTATATTTATAAGTTGCAGTAATAAGACTTTGCGCTACTGGTCTTCGTGTTGTCCTTTGACATGATTTTAGTAAGTATTTTCTTCTTCTGAATTTATTGGGGTTTTACTTACAGACATTTATCATAATCAACAGTCTCTATTGTCGTTTTTGTCATAGTAGTTATAGCCCAATCTCATTCTAGTTTCATTTTCTTGAATTTCAGATGTTGTAAATATGTCAGTTTTATTATCTTTAACTGGAAGTAGGACATTCTGGGCACATATATAACAGCATTTCTAAGAAAACACAGGTACCCAAATGTATACACTTATTGATACATAATCAAACATTTTTAGTACTTAATTACCTTGTACCCGATGCCATTGTGCTTGCTGGAACTTTTCTTTTATGGGTATTCTTTTATTCTATATGTTTAAGTAGAAGTCCGTCCGCTCAGTCCATATCCGGTGTTTAAAGTTATAGGTGTTATTTCATGTGCTGAGGTATGTGGGAATGGGATATAATTTGCTAATAAAGGGACCATTAGACATGTGTTCATTTTCCTATTATACATTCGGTATACACCTATCGAGTTTGGGAATTGACCTTTTCCAGCATCATTACTATTCAAGTACTTAGAAACTTAGAAATTTAACGTGGGGATGTAGTGAATAGAGATTATGGAACTCACCGAAGTTAACCTTGAATTAAAACAGTGATGCTTTTATGTATCTTAGACGAATGTTTTGCTGTAGAAGGCTTAATGGTGTTGTCTATATATAGTCTTATTACTTCTTCTTTTTGACAGTTTAAAGATCTAATATCTAGAAAGGAAGATAAGAAAACAAGATATTTTGGGCTTATTAAGTAGAGTTAATTAGATACCATTAGCAGATCATTGGCCAAGTTGAACTGTTTGGGCTAAATCACTTTACTGAATAAACTCATTTGTTCTATATGGCGCAAATTTGTGAACCCTAACGTTTTAAGACCCCTATTTCTGGATTCTGTTTGTATAGTGTCTGTAAACATGGGCTTTTGAGAGTTCTAGATATGACAGGTCCATTGTAATATATATGTTTGTGGAGTCGTGTATTTTTCAGGTTTTATTTGGTTAGTCTAGTGTTATTATTTAGAGGTGTCGTTTGAACTTCAAATCGTCTAATGTGGCTGTGTTCAGGTTCCTTTTTAGATGCATGTATCTTTGCTGGCGTTTGTAACCTTGTAGCTACTAGCTAGTTTTTATATAAGAAAGTGCCGTTAAAAAAGAAAGATGTGACACATTGCAATTGCTCATACACTTCATTTCGGACATACAAAGCTTTTTCCCTGGGATACTATTGAATAGTGGTCTTTTTGTACTGTATTAACTTTCTCTTGTATTTGTAAAAGCTTCATGTACATGTAGTCTTTTAGGCCTTTTAGGAATTTGTGTACCATGGGAAGCCAAAGCTACAGGATATGTAAGTAAAACACATACGCATGCAGTGGAGACTAGAGATTGGTTGGGGACTTGGTATTGTTTAGATCTGTATAGGTTTTGATGTGGTACTCCTGCTTAGGCTGTTTGCTGCGCTATGGAAGCATGTAGAATGGCCGCGCGCGCCACCATTCTTGTTATAAAACCGCACTGTTTAAAAACGTGTAGTGTGGAGACTAGACATTGCAGAAGGCATCGGTTGTAACTAGGGCATCTTGAATAGGGTAGGGTATAATAGAATGTTACATACAATTCTGGTCAAGTCTAAATTTGGTATGCACGTGTCCTCTAAGGGGGTGTTTGGCTAAGCTTATGAGTTGGGCTTATGCTTATGTTATATAATTGGCTTATTGCTTATATATCATAAGCTTATAAGCTCATGCTTAGTGTTTCGATTAGCTCATGTTTAATAAGCTTATAAGCTCAAGTGTTTGGTTTGGCTTATGTTGGTAAATGACCAAAAAGGACATGGTTAAATAAGTATGATACTACAATAATTATCCAATACACTTAGATTTATTTATGATACTGCACTAATTTTAAAATGTGATGAGACTACAAGTCAACAAGTAGGATACCACAATAATTATTCAATGCATTTAGATTTGTTTATGGACTCACAGTTATATCAACAAACATTCTTTATACAGTATATATTTATCTTGTCCATCATAAAGTGTATTTATCTACACCAGCTCATTGTTTGAAAAAAACATATGAGCGCCGATCTACGTACCTGATGAGATGGATATTATTTTCGTTACAAGATTTGTAATTTGTATCGAAGTGTGTGTTATATAGTCCCAAAACCCTCACTAAAAAAGCCACACTTTTGTGGCTTATCAAAATACATTCACGTACGCTCTCGCTCATAAGCCCACTCATATAAGCTTAGCCAAACACTTGGTTTGAGCTTATGTGAGTCATATAAGCTAATAAGCTCATAAGGACCACTATATAAGCTAAAATAAACACCCTCTAAGAATACTCCACAATAGTTGTGTCAGTGCCTTACAGCATTGGCACCTCGAATGATTGAACAACGGGAGCAATAGACTTGATATGTAGTTGACATTAATAAAAAGTACCTAATAAATTATGAGTTTAAGTTTTGAAGAAAGTTAAGGCTCCGAAAGTTGACAAAGAAAGACTCCGAAAGTCAAAACTGGACAATAATTTTGGGACGGAGGTAGTAATTAAAGCTATAAATTAGTTTAACTCACTTTTAGTTACTACTACACATACATATGTCTTTCAATATTTCTTGTATTTACATAGCTAAATAGTGCCAAAAAATCTTTATTCTAATGTCGTATGGCCATGATTCAGAAGTCGTTTATTAAGGATAACTGGTTATCGAATGATTGAACAACGGGAGCAATCTTTTATATAATAAAAGAATTACATCATTTCGGAGTTTTCTATCAGATTAAATATTATGTGAAAATAAATTGGACCAATCAGAATGCTTGATTTTGCCACGTAGGAAATATCGTGCGATCTGATTGGTCAATAAAAAGTCAAAATTGAATCAATTTGATCAAAATTAAAAAAGTCTGGTGTAGACATCTGATGGAGAAAAAAACACATAAAAATATATGTGTCAAATTTGTGCAAACAAAAACTTGAAAAAAGATGAGATAATTAATAAAACTTTAGTGGTTTAATTTTAAATAAATTATATGAAGTTAAAAGTGTAAATTTATAAATTTACAAGTTTTATTATAACTTTAAGAAATAAACAAATAACCCCTTAAACTTTATACTGTAGACTTTAGTATAAAATACAATAAATGTAAAAAATTTCTTACTTTCAAACAAATATTTAACATTATCTAACCTCATCCCAAATCTACCCGAAGACTTTTTGGTGGATTCTTCATTGTGGGCCTGAAAACATGTTGTACAACCGAAGCACATCGAAGGTTTACTTGTGGGCTACCTAAAAGGGTAATTTCGCTAGGATTAGTTGTCTCACAATGTCGAGTCAGAAAACACTAAAAGAAAAAAAAACTTGTAATCATTCTCAAGTTCATATACTACGTAATATATAAAAGATTTAATAAAAATATTATCTTCATATATTTCGATAATACTCTATAACACAACTTATAAAACAGAAAAAAAATAAAAATATACATATAGTTTAAAAAACATAATGTCTAAGCCTTGTGCGTGCACGGACATTAAAACTAGTAGACTTGATATGACAAGGGATCAATAGGCACGAGGTGCAATGGATACATTGGTGGTTTTGATTTGGATGTCATGCATTAAAGATTTTGTCGCATTTTATTTTGTTAGCTGTTATGGGCGGAAAATCTTTGTATTTTGATCAAGTGAACAAGTTAAGCTTCGGGCTTATGTAACAATTACTTTGTTAAATCCAATGTATCGTTTTCAAACGACTTTTTGGTCGTTCTATATATATCTTGTGTTATTGATCTTAGAAGTAACACGCCCCGGACCATTATTCCGCTGCGACCCAATTTGGGGGTGTTACAGTTTTCGACCGATTTCGACTGATTTCAACCGATTTTGATCGTTTTCGGCCGATTTTGACCGATTTCGACTGTTTTCGACCGATTTTGACCGATTTCGACTATTTTTGACCGATTTCAGTCGAAAGTACTTGATATCCAATTTCAAGAACGGTCAAAATCAGTCGAATACGGTTGAAATCGGTCAAAATCAGTCGAAATCGGTCAAAAATTATCAAAAACGGTAAAAATCGGCCAAAGACGTACAAAAATGGTCGAAAATGGTCAAAATCTGTCCAAAATGGTCGAAAACGATCGAAATCGGTCAAAAACGTATGAAAAGGGTCGAAATCGATCGAAAACGGACGGAATCAGTCAAAAACAATCGGAATCGGTCAGAATCGGTCGAAATCAGTCAAAAACTGCCAAAAACGCTATAAATTAGTCGAAGACGTACGAAAACGGTCAAAATCGGTCAAAAACTATCGAAATCGGTGGAAATCGATCAAAAACGGTGGAAATCGGTCGAAAACGGTCGGAATCGTCGAAAACGGGCGAAATCGGTCAAAAATGGTCGGAATCGGTCGAAAACGGTTAAAATCGGTCGAAATCAGTCGAAATCGGTCGAAAACTGTCGAAAACGGTAAAAATCGGTTGAAGACGTACGAAAACAATCAAAATCGGTCGAAATCGGACGAAAACGGTCAAAATCGGTCAAAAACGGACGAAAACGGTAGAAATCGGTCAACAATAATAATGAGACCAACAACCAAAATATAACACAATCGTAAGTGGCTTCATTCGTTGGTCTAGACAGTACGAAATTTAGTTCGTTGGTGAAGTCATGACAATTTTGAAACTTCGTAGGTATTTTATGACATTGACCCAAAGAAAAATGGTGGTGGTGATGGAGGAGAAATGGTTGAGGGTGATGTGGAATTAAAAAAAAAATGACGTGGAAAATGTTGCCGGTCATATTGGTCATATTGTCACATAATAAACAAGTTCGTTGGTCTAGACAGTACGAAATTTAGTTCGTTGGTGAAGTCGGGACAATTTTTAAAAACTTCGTAGGTATTTTATGACATTGACCCTAATAAAAATAAAAAGTACCTAATAAATTATGACTTTTAACTTTAGAAGAAAGTTAAGGCCCAAAAGAAAAAATGAACCCATATTGCAAAACCCATATGTCATGGGTCATAATTCATAACTTGGTGAATTAGTGATTTAGTGATGAAGTCATAAACCAAGCCATAAAGTGGCAGTACTAGGCTACTAGCATAAGTCTTTTGTTGTACTTCCCTCTAAGTATTGCCCTGCTGTTGATGGATCCTTAACAAGTGAGCGTACTATATATACTACTGTGAGAATGTGGCTGCAGTTTAGATAAGGAAATGTGGTTAATTAGTTTCAGGGTGATTTGTTATGTTCTTGCATTATTGATTTGTATGTCTGTTTTGAGGCTTTTTAGTTGTGTTTTGGGGAATGTCCAAATGCACTAGGTTTAGCAGTTTGTTTTTGTATATATTTTTGATGGGAGTGAAATATTACCTTTTTAACAAAAAAAAATAAAAAATATTTGTTTCTGTATGATTTAAACAAGCAAAAGAACCCGCGCGTTGCGGCGGAGCTAATTTTTTCCCGAATAAATTTTTTTTTACGTTTCGGGGTTTTTTTTGGGCGATGCGTTATGGCGGGGCTAATTTTTAATATTTTCTTTTTTTGGGACGGTTTTGTAAATTTTTTTACGGGAATTTTTGTGTAAGAAAATCGTAAATAGTTAAAAGGTGAGGGTCCGTTTTGTATTTTTTTTACTTTGGGCCAGATTTTAGGCAATTTTTTGTGTTTTTTTTGGCTAATTTTTTCCCGGATAAAAAAGTGGGTAAGGCCATTTGATTTATTATACTAAATGGCCTTAGGCGGGTCGGACTAAAAGAGTGGGCAGCGCTGTTTGATTTGTGGGTTGTAATGGGTCGGACTAAAAAGCATTAATTGGGCTGAGCCAT
>BQNB010186356.1:0-12134 GCA_026074375.1 Tanacetum coccineum
GACTTAGTAAATAATTACATAGATCATCACAAGTGTGACAAAGCAACAATACTAGGAGAAGCAATCTAGAGAGTAATACATGATTAAATAAACACAATCTTTTATTATATTGTTATCACAAGTAGCGTAGTTTATATTTAGTTTAATAGCTAAAACCAACCAATCTCTCAAACATATGATTTACTGCTTTCATAAAATATAAAAACACAAAAAGAATCTTCTCTCAACCCTTAGAATTCTGTTAGACCGTGATCAAAGCCTTCCCAACCTATTCCCCTAGAGAACGATAACAACCCCTGAGTCTTGCCTATACTACACTACAACGGTTAGGTACACTGCCCTGGGAGTTGTAAAACTTCTTGTAGAAGTCCCTTGATATGTGTTTAATCACATATCATTTTTCTTTATTAAAATGAGCTTAAAAGACCAAAAATACATGAAAAATACATTGTATATGTGTATTTTGTGAATTATGTCTTGCAGGTAACGGATATATCAAAAATGGACAAAAACAAAGCCAAATTGGACAAAAATGAGCACGGGATTGGAAGAGCGTGAGAAAAGCAAAGCCGAAGGCGTATTCATTTTTAATGGGCCAACGTGTACCCATTTTAATAGGCCGGGTCAGCCCATTATAACTTGAAGTATATAAACCTAAGTCCAAAATACAAGTCCAAGTCCAAAATCTCTTATCTATTCAAATCCAGTCCAAACCAAGCCCAAAGAAATGATAAAGGCCCAAATTCATACCAGGTCTAAGTTAATGAAATAATACAAAGTCAAAATTACTGTTCACTTTCCCCTCCCTCCCGTTTTTACACAGAGACGAAACAAACACGCAGGGTTAAACCAATTCACCCACACACATCTCCTTCTAGAAGCTGACACCCCCTGACACCTCTTATACAAACCTGACATGCTGGCAATCCAAAGACCTATGATTGGATGATGGGACGTGTAAGAGATCTAAAGGTTGAAAAGGACAGATTGAGAGGTGGTTAACAATCAAGGGCCAAGATTAAAGCTCAAGGACGCTCCTCCTCACCTAGAAGCTTCCTCTTATTGCTATAAATAGAGGCTTAGATCACACAGATAGGAGATGTAGTTTTAAATCTTGTGTAGTATAGTGTAAGAGTAGTGTAGTATAGCTTATATTCAGCTTATTGTCTTTTTATCTTTGTATTTTCCTTTTTAAAGCTTGTACTCTTTTTATCATTAATAAAATCACAGTTTACTTTTATATTATTTTGAAATCTGTCTTAATTTTTATGCAAACTCCTTTAAAATGTGTTTAGATTTAAGCTAATAAGCTCAATAAGCTCTCTATTACTCTTAATCTTGCTCTCATTCAGTTAAGCCTACTAAAGCTTAACTGAATAAGAATTTCACTTCAAATTACCTCAAAAATCATATTAAGCTAAATTTGGATGATAAGCCAGAAAGGGATGGGCTTATGATGTTCTTACCAGCTTGTTTATAACAAGCTGGAGCTTGTAGATAAGTTCCTTTGAGCAATTTAGATCCCTGTTAAGCTGGGATCAAGGTACACACTCTCATACTTTAGTTTTAGCTTAATATCTGTTCCTACTTAATTTTAGCTTATTATTTGCTTATTATTGCTTATATGTGCTTAATCTGTCTTATTATAGCTTAATGTATTTAAATTATAGCTTAGAAGAATTTGGATTTGAGTTTTTAAAGTTTTTAGTCAAAACTGCTTGAATAAGCAGTTAATGTTGCTATTAGAGCTAGCTTATTTCTAGAGCTTATTAATTAGTAATTTGTGCTTATTTGTCTCTATCTAGCTTAGTTCTTCATCATTTTTCACTGTTTGAAGCTTATCATAGTCTGTTTTTAGCTTAAAAATGATTTTAAAAAGTTTAAAGGGGTGTTTGGCATAAGCAGTCTTAACATAAGTTAAGACTGCTCGTGGTACTTTTAGGATTAATTTAGTTTTAATTAAGTCTTAAGGATAGTTTTTATAAGCTTAGAATAAGTTTAGATAAGATTTGAGTTTGTTTTATCAAGAATAAAAGGTTGCAGGTTCAAAAGCTGCTTAAACAACTTATTTTTTAGTTTTCTTATAAATACATTTGAGGAGTTGTTTTGTGCTTTAAATAAGTTTCATATGCATCATTGAATATCTGTTTTTGAGTCATAAGTCCTAGGATAGCCAGTTAAGTTTTTGTTCAAAAACAGTTTAGTTCATGTTTGTTCATGTTTTGATTTTAAAAAGGTTTCTTGCAGATCATTAGTGTTTATAATTTAGTTTATTCTTGATTAATTTTGATTGAAATTTGCTTAATGGAGTCTGAGCTTAATCTTTTTTTAGCTTTCCAGTTAGTTAGATTAGTTATTGAGTCTTAAATTTAAGCTTAAAAGTGTCATTTTTCTTCAAAAAGGCAAAAATATAGTAGTATAGTATGCCATTTTCATTTACCCTTTTCTAGTTTATTTCCTTAAATGTTATGCTTGATTTCAGCTTATTTGAGTTAATTGAGTCTAGTACTTAAACTGTTTTCAGTTGTCAGCTTATTTCAAGTGCTTATTTGATCTTATTTTTAGCTTAAAATTTAGTCAAAAGTCCTTGAGTCAGCTGTCTTAAATGCTTTTACTGCTTTTTCAGCTTATTATGTTTGCTTATTTTTAGTTATAAGTGCTTTTTAGGTCTAGCTTTAGGGCTGTTTTTAGCTTATTAGGTTTCTAGTTGCTTATTGAGTCTAAACAGCCCAAACAGATTTAGCTTAATGTCATTTAGTTTTAGACCAAACTGTCAATTTAATTTGTGCCTATTCTAAGCTTATAAATAAGTTCTGGAAAAAGTTCCTTCATTAAAAGTGCTAATTCTTGTATGTTCTTAAGCTTTTTCATAAGGAAAAAAAAATTTGTGCAAAAAGGTAGGTCATAGGACTCAAACCTGTGACCCACCCCTCAACACACCAACACCTCATCCACTGTGCCCTTGGGTCTTTTTCATAAGACCCTTGCAACATAAATTTCTTATACTCATTTTCAGTTTTAGCTTATTCGATTTTTAACAGCTTATTGGTTTTAGCTTTTTGTCCCATTTTTCTTTATAAACATTTGGAATAGTATCTAGTATTTTTATAAATTTTCTTAAATTTTTATAATTAAGTTTAGTATTTTAATTTAATTTATAGTATTATTTAGTTTAAAAAATAGTTTTAAATAGTTTAAAAATAAAAAAAACATTTTATGTGTTTAAAAAAAATAAATTAATGTATTTTAGTTTAGAAATTTGCAATTTTAAGTTTTTAGAGTTTATTTTGATAATTTTTCCGTTAGTCCGTTAGTCGTTAATTAATCGTTAAGTGATTAAATGTCATTAGATTTTTAAATTGCTTTAATTTTCTAGTTTAGCGTGCCTTTTTATGCTTTCCCTTTGCGCTATTAGATTTAGAAACCAAAACCAAAACTTAAATGACAATCAAGCTCGATTTTCAACATGAACGTAGATTTCCATTCACCTCTCACCGAGGAGAACGATACCCGTGTTGATTACTCATTATTCTTTTCTAAGAATAATTTGTATGATACTTTACTTATGTATATGTATTTATTATATATATATATATATATATATATATATATATATATATATATATTATCGAGGGTTATTTGTTTGATACATATCCTAAACGAGAATATCAAAATGGCGTCGTTGCCGGAGAGAGATGTAGCAATTTTTATGAGATTATTCGTGTTCGAGCCTTGAAGATCCGTTCCCCGTGAAAGTTTTCGTTTTATTTTATATATAAAAATACAAAAATATTTTATACTTTTATTTTTATTTTCTTTTATTTTAATATTGAAAATAACCGTGTTGTCAATTGTTAAATCGGCTCACCTTTAGTTTAACGAACTATAAGAGAGGTATAAGGAGGGTCGATCCTATGAACTTCGACCCGAAAGGAGAAGGTTTTTAAAATGCTTCACGCTTACCCGCTCCTCCGCTTCTTTGTGCGTTTTCTAGAAAGCTACCGTGCACCTTTGACTATCGGTTACCAAAAATATTTTTCTTTTCTTTAAATTTCTTTTCCTTATGTATTATTTTAAAAATCTATAAATATTCTTCTCTATCCTCTTATTCGTTTAACTCTTATTCTCTATTCTCTCTTATCCGATAATTCTTCAACATGTCTTGGTTTTCGAGGTGCTCGTGGTGTGAAGGTCCGTTTAACGGTGGAAATTGTCGGCGTTGTACCAATGTAAGTTTCGGAGACGAGTTTGTCCGTAACCCTGATCCCATTTTTTATGATGAAACACCCGATTTTTCTTACCCACCTCCACAGCCCCAGTACAAGACATACTCGTAAGAGTTATGTGGGAACGATTCTCACTATGGTTTTGATTGTCCGCCACGGTTACCGCTTGTCTATGAGCAGGAACCGTGCTACAATCAAAACTTTAGTGATAATTATTATCCACAAAATTTACCGAGTTTTCCACAACAAATTCTTTGTTGTGAAAATTGTAGGGACCTCTTGGCGAATTTTCAGAAGTCAACCGAAGGCTTCTAACTTATATGAGCCTAATTTTTGCTATAATTCTAACTCTTCCGGTTTTGACCAACCTACACAGACATCCATCGATCATCTACCTCCTAAATAAATGAGTGTCCGAGAATTGCTACTTCAGGAGAAACTTCATAAAGCTTTACAAGCCGTTTGTGAAAAGTTAAGTCAACAAGAGCAGGCAGCTACTGTTAGTACTCATACTCCCGAGCCTTCGCGACGTTTCAATTTTTTTACGATGATGACGATGATGACAATGATGACGAGGAGAGTACTATTCCTTTGAATGAAGTTATTTCTCAAATTCCTCCGTCTATTGCAATCACACCCGTCTTACCGATTATGGAGCCCGAGGACTCTCTCATCATGGGGGATGAGGATCTTAGCACTATTCCTGAAAAGCAATCGAACGAATTCATAAATTCTAGTGTTGAGGACCTTGTTCCTATCCCAAGTAAGTCAGAGGATACTTCTGAGAGTGATAGTGAGTGTGATTTGCCTTTTTGTGATAATTCCATGACTTTCTCTAATCCTTTCTTCAATGATAATGATGCTTTTACCTCTAGTGATGACGAGTCACTTCCTGAGGAGGATGTTCCGAAGGAAAATTTTAAAATTTATTCGAGCCCTCTTTTTGAATTTAATGACGAGTACATATCTAGTGACGTAAATCCTCTTTTTAATAAAGTGTTAGAGGACATCGAGAGCAAGGACTCCTATGTTTCTAAACTTGCTGAACCAGATTTGCTAGTCACACCTCTTTCCAAGGTTAATGAGGATGAGTGTTTTGACTCGGGTGGTGATTTCGTTTTGGAAGAAATCGAAGCTTGTCTTACAAGTGATTTCATTCCACCGGGAATTGATGATGTCGACTTTGACCCGGAGGGAGACATTCTTCTACTCGAGAAGTTATTAAATAATGATCCATCATCTCCTCTTCCTCTGAAAGAATTTAATTTTGAGGAACTTAAAGTAATAAAATTTGGTGTGTCTCCGGATTTTGAGGATGATTATTATGACTCAGAGGGAGACATAATCTATCTTGACCGATGAACCGCCTCTCGAAGAGAATGATGATTTATTTGATTTGGAATATAAAGAAAATGAATGGAAGAAGATTTTGTACAATGCTCAAATTGATGATTTGATGACCGAGGACAAAGTTTTTGACCCCGGGATTCATGAGAAAATTTTTTCTCCAACATATGTGAGATTATCCTTTGAGGATCGTCATTATCTTTTCCTCACATATGTTATCCGAATCTTCCTTCCTTATCTTACTTATTCTATGGATTCGTCTCTTCCTCTCTCCTCCGGGAGTGAAGACACCATTTTTGACCCCGGCATTCCCGTTTTTAGTCTTGAGCCGGTGGTATCTCATCAGAGTGGAACTTTCATGTGCTTCATTATTTATCTAAACATCTTGAATGAAAGTCCGATTGAGATTTTCTCTTCCACACTTTTCGTCCCTAATATCACGATGATATAGGGAGAGTCAAGCTAGAGACTCGCACAAAAACAAGTGCTTCGTGGGTGGCAACCCATGCTTATCCCTAGTAGTAGTATATTAGTATCATATTTATGAATAAATGTGATGTGAGGAGGCTCGCCTCTTCCTTTCTCGTTTTCGTGTTTTGTGTTTTATGTCCAGGATTCCCCGGATTATGAAGACTCTCGTGCTCGTGGTTTTGTCCATCGTTCACTCGATCTTCAATCCTTCACATGCTTTTATATGGGAATCCGATATCCTAGATCTTATTGATTAACTTTTATCTAATAGCATAATTAATAAACAGCTTTAGATTTGCGTAGAGACCCTTTAATATTTGGATTATGCCTTGAAATTAGTATGGGGGTGACAGTCTCGCATTGAGGACAATGTGTAGTTCTAGTATGGAGGGGGGATCTTTCTATTTGATCTTACTTGCATTTGCCTTGTCTTCACGTAACCCCGTTTTACCACCAAAAATAGCAAAACTATGCCAAAATTAAAAATTTTCAAAAAATAGAATAAGTGTTTTGACACGTAGTCTTGTCTTTTTGAGAATAAATTTTGACTTGATCGAGCACGTTGCGCTCTAGCTTGCCCCTTAAGTTATATAAATTTAAGCTTTTGCTAGTCTTTTATACAAGAAGCTTTAAAACGCGAATTCTAGCTTGAAAAAGCCAAGAGTTTGCAAGTTTCCATAATAGACTTTAAATATGCAAAGCTTGTTTTATTAGACTAAGCATTCGCGGATTTTTTTTATTTAAGATTTTAAATTTGCGAAGAACGAGAAATGATAGAGTTGAATATAAGTTAGATGCTAAGCAATGATTAGTTGGTTATCTTAAGAGCTCATAAGTGTAATTTGTGGCTTTTCCTCCCCGAAGCTTCTAACCGGACTAATAATACGTGCTCTTTTCGGAAATTAGACAAGTTAGTGGTTTTATCACTTAAAAGTCCTTCTAAAATCAACTTTTTTTAGACATTTTAGTTTTAGTTCAAATTTATACTTAAATTTTCTAAAAAGAATTTTTTTTCTATATGTCGTGGTGATATGAAGTGTTAAAAAAAATGATGAGTGTGTATAATAATAATAATAAAAACTGTGGGCTGATAAAAGTTTACTGTCTCTGGTCGGTTCGCTACCGATGTGGCAGTCTTCAAAAGAAGGCCCATAGTAAGAATAATAATCCGAGACTAATAAAAGTTTGCTGCATCTGGTTGGTTCGCTCTCGATGTTGCAGCCTTCAAAAAGGTCGAGGATTTCCGAAGCCGAAATAAGACAACTGGATCATGGTCAGCTCGCATACCGATGTGACAGTTCGTTTAAAGGGTGGAGGTTATAAGTATAATAATATTAATGTTAAGTGTACTGTAAGTGATTTAATAAATATAAGGAAAATCTCTTTTTCTAAAATTTAAATATGCTTTTGAACTAAGACTATTTCGTTTTAAGTTGTGGTTTTTCTAAATGAAGTGTTTATTTAACGGGAAGCCTAAGAGTTTTTGGTACCGAAGGTCCATGAGTTCCGATACTATTCTTTGTGAGGTGTCAAAAGCCTGGTCACCTAAGCCGGTCTCGGCTGGGATGTGCCGAGAAGAAATTCGCTACATGGAATGATCTCGCCTTCAAAATCATAATTCTTGGGTGGAACGTTACATTTAGAGGGATTACAACTTTCTTAAAATGTCGATTGGATGGTCGAAATTTGAAATGAGCACATACACATTTATAGATATTGATCCATCGGGAGTGAAAAGTTAGTTTAGGTGTACACAAATTACAAATATGAGTAGTGTTAGCATCTTATCTTGTATTTAACAATGATTTCGTTTTTAAGCTTGGTTTAGGGCAGGTGAAAAATCGAGGACGATGAATTTATCCTTTAGGACACTATTTATAAGTGTTTCTTGTTCCGTGATCCTAAAAGTTATCATCAAATAATGAAAGTCGAGCATATAGTCACTTGTGAAAGATAATATATATATATATATATACCAAATTAAAGGCAAATCGGATAAAACCGAGCACAGGAATAGAAAGAGCACGGAAAACCAAAGCCGAAGGCGTATACATCCTTAATGGGCCAACCCGTACCCATTTTATTGGGCTGGATCAGCCCATTAACTTTGTATCTATACAAAACCCTTAGCCTAATTCATAAACCTTATATAAGAATCCAAATCTAATCCATAAGCTTAAAATCAAATTCCTAGCCCAAAGTTATAACAAAAGCCCAAGTCATACCGGTCCAACGTTAAAATGTTACAACACGGGTCAAAGTCAAAGGATTAAAACGGGTCAAAAGAATTACTATTCACCATCTCTTTCCTTCTTTTCCCTCCATTTTCACCCACAGAGCAACAAGGTAAATCCCATTCACTCACACACGCTCCTTTGCTTCTAGAAGCTCCTGACATGACAGACATACTCCAATGCCACGCTGGCAATCCTAAGTACTATCATTGGCCAATGATGCGTGGAATTAATCCAAAGGCTCAAAAAATTAGATTGTTGATTAGATGAGAATCTAAAGGGTCAAGAATCAAGGAAGAGAACGCTCCTCAAGCCTAGAACCTTCTCAACATCACTATAAATAAAAGATCAAAATCACACAGTGGGGGCATCTAGTGTAGGGTAGTTTAGGAGTAATGTAGTCTTGCTTTTAGCTTAATCTCTGCTTATTTTAATGCTTATTGTAATTTCCTTTCAAGTTTTAATGTCATCTTTCAAGTTTTAATAAAATTCAAGCTTTCTTACAAATCTGTCTTTACATTACTGTTTAACTCTAATGCATTTTAGCTTAATCATGTTTTCAAAAGTCATTTAAATAAGCTCATAAGCTCTTATTTACTGCACAAGTTGTTTTCTGTTCATCAACTCCCTCAAAAATTACCTCAGCTTATTTTTGGATGATAAGCCAAACATGGATGGGCTTATGGACCTTACCAGCTTGTTTTTAACAAGCTGGAGCTTGTAGATTAAGCTTTTAAAAGCAAATATTGTCCTTGTTTAAGCAAAGGACCATGTATGTTTTCATCTTCATGTTTTTTACCTTAAAATCTGTTTTGCTTATTAAACTGCTTATTCACTTGCTTATTTCTGTTGATTATTGCTTATTTAGTCTTATTAGATCTTATTGATGCTTATTAGTTATAGTTTTTAGCTTATGAGTCATTTGAATGGTGTTTTCATATAAACTGCCTTATAAATTGTCTCAAAACTGCTTATTCTAGTTTGCTTACTTCCTGTGCTTATTTATGTGTTTTTCTTGCTTAATTGTCCTTATTTCAGCTTATGCTTAATCTGTTTTCACTTTTTGAATCATTTTACAACCTGTTTTAGCTTAAAAATGCTTAATCTGATTTTAAAGGGGTGTTTGGCACAAGCAGTTTTAACTTAGTTAAGATTGCTTGGGTAAATTTTGGTCATTTAGTTAGATTTAAGAAGATCTAATTTAGTCTTAATACTAGTTTTAATTAGTTGGAATTAAGTCTTTCTTAGTTTTGAAGTTAGGTTTTTAAGTTTCTAAGTCTGCTAGTCTAATTTGGTTTCTCAACTGCTTATTTGATAAAGTTCCTTTAGAGCTTGTTTTAAATGTAGTTTTTGTGTCCAATTAAGTATCTAATGCACCTGATGGTTGCTAGTTTCTGACATAAGGTAGAAGAACCGTCCCGTAGACCTATTTTTAGTTTCTAAAAGGTAGAAGAACCTTAGAGTTAATTTTGAGCAAAAGCAGTCAAGTAGTAGTTCATGGCTTGTTCTTTTAATGTCCTTATTTGCAGATTAGTTTAGGATCATTTCCTAGCTTTAATTAGGTTAATTTTTGCTTCATTTAGCTTATTAAAATTTGTTCTTAATCTGTTTGGTCTTAGGCTTTTTAGTTTGTTTATTAAGTCTTAGTTTTAAAGTTTAAAAGAGTCTCTTAAAAAGCCAAAATAATAGGTAAATCTGTCAGTTTCACCTTCCTTTTCTAGCTTATTTTCTAATTTAATTTTCCCAATTCTATCTTATTAGTGTAGTTTGAGTCATGATCTTAATCTGTTTTTAAGTTTTAGCTTTAAAATTTGCTTATTGAGTCTTTAAATTAAGCTGCAAATCTGTTCCTTTATCTTAAAAAGCCAAAAACAGTTAGTAAACTGTCATTTTAATCAAGTCTTTTCTAGTTTAGTATCTTGTCGAAATTTCTTATTTCTAGCTTTTAAGTTCTCTTTGGTTTTCATTCTCAACCCGTTTTCATGTTTTAGCTTATTCTATGTGCTTAATTTGTCTTAAATCTAGCTTAAGAAGATGGTCTTAAGTCTTTAAAAACTATCCTTGAGTCTGCTGTCTTTCTTGCTTTTTAATGTATTTCAGCTTATTTGTTATGCTTATTTTTATTCTTTTAAGCTAATTAGGTCTAGCTCATTAACTGTTTTCAGCTTATTTGTTTTCATAAGTGCTTATTGTGTCTAAATGCCCAACAGTTTTAGCTCTAAGTGTTCTTAAGTCTTAATAAGCCACAACTGTCGTTTTCAACAAGCTTTTTTCTAGCTTATTATTAAGTTTTAGCATAAAGTCCATTTATTAAATTAGCATATTTTTACTTATACTTTAGCTTTTTCAAAAAAAAAAAAATTGTTTTGTAAAAAAAAAGAGGCCACGGGATTCGAACCTGTGACCTCTCCTTTATAACACTAACACCTCAACACACACACTCCACTACCAACTTCCCTTGGGTCTTTTCATTTGTCTGAGTGCATCATTTATTTCTTATAATCATTTTAGATTTTGCTATTTTGTGCTTCTTTGCTTATTAACTGCTTATTTCTTCAGCCACTTTTCTAGTTTGTATTTTTCTTAGATTCTTCTTAGTCTAAAGTAATTTTCCTAATTTCTCTAGATTTTTAATAATTAGTTTACTATTTCTAATATTTAATTTAGAATAAATAGGTTTTTAATTCATAATAAATAAAATAAAAATTAAAAAATATAATTCTTTTTTTAAAAATTATCTTTAGTCATTTAGGATTTATAAAAAAAAGAATTAGGGTTTAATTTTAATAATTTAGGTAATTAGTCAGGTTTTAGAATTCCCCTTATCGTTTTTAGCTTAAATCCTTATTTGTTTTAATTGTTTACTTGCTTTTTCTTGCTTCCCGTTGCGTTTTTAGAATTAGAAATAAAAAACAAATATACTTGATATTCAAGCATCAAACAAAATACTTTCGTGAATTTCAAATTCCTTTCTCGTCGGGATACGACACTCGGGATATATACTATTGTTTGTCCTCAAGCAATTTTATATTAAACGGGAAACTTTCTATACAATAATTAATTTGAGATATTTAGGATATATATTTTATTATATATAGACTATTTAGATCGAATCAATATTTTTATAACATTATATCACCACCTAATAGTTTGCGTTCTAGTTTTATAAGTCAAACTAACATTTACGTCTAATTTATCATTTTTATCCGTCAATATATATACTTTACTATTATTTTTAAGTAATAAATATAATATTCCTATCGAGCTTACTAAATAATATTTTTAGAATTTTACCATGTGTATAAATAATATAGGGTAAATTACACAGCTCGTCCCTGTACTTAGGCCCAATTGTGGATTTAGTCCCTAGATAACGGGGGTTGATGTCGTTAATCCTTAAAGTCAATTTTTGTTACATGTTTGGCCCCTTGAACCCCGCTATACGTAACTGGTGTTACTTTGACTTTTCAAACATGGGCATTTCAGTAATTTCAGATTATCATCAATATTTCACAGTTGGTCCTAACTTACATTTAATCTCAATCATCTACTTTCAACATATCTGTAATTGTCACACACCCAAAATCGGAAGGCAGCGGAATAGTAAACATTGGGGTGCGACTTCAAGGCACAAGGGACAAGTCACAGAAAACGACCCCAAACGAGAAGTTTAAATAAATTTCACATTCGTTATATTAAATCAGAGTTTACAAAGGATCTCATTTATAATGCAATAGAAACATTTTTTTAAAACGTTTGTCGAATGGTATACAACTTATTAAGCCTTCAAAAATATATCCGCGCGACTCGAATGCTCCCAATGCTCAGCTAGAAAAATAATAACCTGAGAAAATAC
>BQNB010186357.1:0-12134 GCA_026074375.1 Tanacetum coccineum
AAAATAGTTTTCTGAGTTTTTATGTTATTTTAGACTTTTCTAAGTTTAAAAATCATTTTTCTAAATTTTTAGTACTTAATTTGCTATTTTTTGGATTTAATTAGATTAAAATAGTTTTTAATTCATAAAAAATTCAAAAATAATCAAAAAAAATGTTTTTCTTATTCTTAAAATTTTCTTTTGTCCTATTTTAGGTTTAGAAATTTAGTTTTCAATTTTAAAGTTTAATTTTGTCTTATTTGCTTAATTGTCGCGTTTTATTTGTTTCCCGTTAATTGTTTAAGTGTTTAATTGCTTTTAATTGTTCATTTTAATTGTTGCTTTTATTTAGTAGTTATAGATACTCAAAAATATCCTTTCTCTTATTCAAATCATAATCCGAGCTAAAATGAGGTTTCAATTTCACAAGTCGTTGGAGAAACGACTCAGGTGATCATTCTTCCCGGTTAAATATACGTATTATATATTATATATATCTTTTAGAGTGAGCTTTTCTTAAGGGAGACTTTAGGAAAGTTCTTAATTGCTCTTTTGGAAATATTATATCATATATTTTATAGTGTATAAAAATCAACATCAGCTAACAATCTCCCCCGAAGCGAGGTCCTTGAATTATTTGCCTTTAATCTCTTGAGTCTTGGTCTTGGACTTTATCTTGTTGTGGGCTTGTTCCTTCATGCAGTGTGATCTTTGATCTTAAGCCTTTGTCATTGTCTTTTGAATTTGTCTTTACTCCCGAGATCTTTAAATCTTTCTCCTTGATTGTCTTTATTGTCATTGCCATCTTACGATCTTGTGTCTTGACCAACATGCTCATACTATGCATCATCTTAAAAGCTTGCTAACAATCTCCCTTGACAATCTTTGTCTTTATAATCTTGATATCTTTAAGGAAGATCTTGAATATCAGAGTTTGCAGAAGACTTTGTCTTTGTTTGATCTTTAGCTTTCTTGATTCTTAAATCTTGATGATGGTAGTATGTGTTTGTAGCTTGAGCATGAACATGTGGTAATGAATCCGACTCAGCTGGAATATGGTTTCTACACCGTCTTCTAGACCTGCATGTTTAGGTTAGTAATAAACAACAAATATGGACGAATATAGCTTTGTTATTCATCAAGTATAGGTAGCAATAACCTTTGGTTTCATGAGGACCAACCTGTGATCAGGTAGATTCAATTTGGAAGAATCCCCTTGACAAGATATCCATCTTAAAGTAATGGATCATCTAATGCAAGTGCATTAGATTCACCGTACTTGCATGTTCTCATTACCAGAATGTCTCAAAGCAGACTGCACCATAAGAGTGAATCAGTTATTTACTATCTTACTGATTAAGTAGTCAATTCATTTACTAGACCAAAATTGATATCTTGTTGTCACAAGTTTGATTCATAAAGAATCTCGCAAGTCACCTACCACAGAGCTTGTTTGATGTTGACTCTGGAAGGATTTCCATCATCACTATGAATACTAAAGAGTATCACTCTGATGTTCAGGCAAAATCATAAGGATATTGCGTAGGATTCTTTGTTATCACTTATGTTCTAGATGTTGAACAACAAGTGTTTACCAGGAATTGTGTCCTAATGTGATTTATAGATTGATCTCTTGGCTCTAGACTCGATTAGTGCGTTTTGGTTTTAGTGATCAGAGGCGGGTGCAGACTGCCAACTTTTCAATATTAACAAACTCGGAGTGAGAAAGTCAATATAAGTCGTGTTGATTTCTCTGACCAATGAGACAAGTCTCTTTTGAGAGAAACTTAAATGGATGGGAAGGGTTGTGCATTGCATCACTAGGTTCATGATGTCTTGTCTTCAATACCAGAATTCATCTTTGAGATTCTGATAGCATATGTTATGACCCGGTTTATGCCTTAAGTTGTATGGAGGGCTTCTCTCTTTAAACCCTTTTATCCTTACATTTCTTTTTCATTCTTCAACCCCTTCAATGCTTACCAAGACGTCATTACTAATACCTTGTTGTGATTGTTCTAATATTAGCTCTGTCTTAGTCGGCATTATTCACTTATTCTTATTCATCTCCAATCATACCTAAGGATTGCTATTTCTAACTATGAATTATCCTTCATTAGATCCCTCAAGTTCTGGTTGGATCATAGGACTAATATCTAACCTAACCACCTTATGTCTTCAGAATCATCATGAATTAATAGAATTGTTGTTGGGTATAAGATTGTAACCATAAACCATTATAAAATATTCAAAGTGTTTGAAAAACTTTTGACACATCGAAAGTTTCATCTTGAAAAATCCTCGGACACACGTGCATCGATAATCGGAAGTGTTTTGCACATGTGGGTAAGAGTATAAAGCACTTTGAGTCCTTTAGATCACTTATTATTTTCTAGATCACATTTTAATTACATTTATCCCCTTATTTTAAATACTAATTCACTTAGTCTTTGAAATTCCAAGTGATTATAATTTGTCTTGAAAATTTTATGGGGAGGAAAATGTCTCAGCATGAATTATGTAAAACTTTTTCTTCTTGCTCCCCCTTAATTTTACATATGTTTGACACACAAAAAAAGATACCAAGTTGTAAAAATAATATAAAATTGATGTCGAGGAAGTGTTGAACACATAATTTTGAAAGATTATGAAATGTCATTGAATAATTCTTAAAACATTGTGCTCATACACTGGATCATCTTATAACAATCATTCTTAAGTAAGTTATGTCATTATTACCAATTTGTTATTAAGAGACTTTTGATAATGTTTTGAATACATATGAATTTTCGTGAGATGATCTATCTAAAAGCATTAAAACATTGTTTCGAAAAACTCCCCCTCCAAAATTAATCCATTTTAAGAGAAATTGATTGTCTTTTGAAAGCTTCGTGAGGAAGGGAGTGTTGAACACACAATTTTGATAGATACCATAATTGTAAAGTCACTTTTTGTGAAATGTTGTAATGAAGATCATTCTTGAAAAAATTGTGTTCAACCTTTTGAAAAAGTTCATGTTAGAAGACTTCTCTTCTAACGAAGGATAAGCGCACTTATGCGTACACTCTCCTTTGTCATTGGGGTCTGAGTTGCAATCTCAAATTGATTACAAGTCATAAAGAAAATCAGAAATGACATGTTTTAAAACTTTTGAACTCTTGCTCGAACTGCATTTACACACCCGTGTTAATGTTAATCAACATTTCTAGGTACGTAAATGTTAACGATTCCAAGAGACATGTCGAGAAGATTCTTTTTGTTAATTTTGAATTTTCTGAATTTGTATTTTCTTTTTCAAAAATATTTACGTGTCTATGTTTGATGAGATATCAAGCAGTATTTTTTGCAAGAACCTCCATTTCTACTGGAGTCAAACATCTCATACCAATTCGTCTAACCAAATACTCAAACTTATCTTGTGGAAGGGCTTTCGTAAATAGGTCAGCTAATTGGTATTCAGTTCTGACAAAGTATAGTTCAATTATGCCTCGTTCAACATGTTCCTTTATAAAATGGTAATGGACATTGATGTGCTTGGTACAGGAGTGCTACACAGGATTGCATGAGATTGCTATGGCTGACTGAGAGTCATAATATAACGGTATTCTATTGTAGTCGAAGCCATAATCCTTAAGATGTGTCCTTATCCACATTTCTTGAGCAAAACTTATGGATAACGCCACGTACGCTGCTTCTGTTGTAGACATTGCAGTGCAGTCCTATTTCTTTGACATCCACCTAATTTAAACAAAAGTGGTTACCCCAAGATTGATAGTTTTTCAAGTACGCTTTAGAAATTCTTAAAAATCAGGCCAAGTACGCTTTAGAAATCCCCAAGAGGTATCTGTATAAATTAGGCCAAGTACGCCTTAGAAATTCTTAAAAAACATGGAATGGATAAATGTGACAGCATTGGTACTCCAATGGCTACTAAACAAAAACTGGATGCAGACTTGAGTGGAACACCCGTTGACCAATCATGTATCTAACTTTCAATAGACCAGACTTAGTGTAAGCAGTATGTTACTATGCACGTTATCAAGAAGGACCAACAGAAAAGCACCTCAAAAAGGTTAAACGGATCTTTAGATACTTAAAGGGAACCATCAACATGGGACTATGGTATCCAATGGATTCTGGCTTTGAACTAACCACATTTTCAAATGCTGACCATGCCGGTTGCCTTGATACTCGCAAAAATACTTCTAGAAGAATACAATTCCTAGGTGAAAAGCTAGTCAGTTGGATGTCAAAGAAACAGGATTGCACTGCAATGTCTACAGCAGAAGCAGAGTACGTGGCATTATCCGCAAGTTGTGCTCAAGAAATGTGGATGAGGACACAACTTAAGGATTATGGCTTCGACTACAACATAATACCTTTGTATTACGATTCTCAGTCAGCCATAGCAATCTCATGCAACCCCGTGCAGCACTCCTGTACGAAACACATCAATGTTCGTTACCATTTTATAAAGGAACAGGTTGAACGAGGTATAATTGAACTATACTTTGTCAGAACTGAAAACCAATTAGCTGACCTGTTTACGAAATCCCTTCAACAAGATAGGTTTGAGTATTTGGTTAGACGACTTGGTATGAGATGTTTGACTCCAGCAGAAATCGAGGTTCTGGCAAAAGAGACTGCTTGATATTTCATCAAACATCAACATTTAATATTTTTGAAAAAGAAAATACAAAAATACAAACCATATAAAATCAAATACAAAATATAGAACATATACAATCAAATACAAAATTATAAACTTACAAAAAGAAAATATAAAACAAGAAAATTCAAAAATAACAAAAAGAATCTTCTCGGCATGTCTCTTGGAATCGATAACATTTTCGTACCTAGAAATGTTGATTAACATTAACACGGGTGTGTAAATGAAGTTCGAGCAAGAGTTCAAAAGTTTCAAAACATGTCATTTCTATTTTTTTCTATGACTTGTAATCAATTTCAGTATGCAACTCGAACCCGATTGACAAAGGAGAGTGTACACATAAGTGCGCTTATCCTTTGTGAGAAGAGAAGTCTTCTAACATGAACTTTTTCAAAAGGTTGAACACAATTTTTAATGATCTTCATGACAACATTTCACAAACAGTGATTTTACAATTATGGTATCTATCAAAATTGTGTGTTCAACACTCCCTTCCTCACGAAGCTTTCAAAAGACAATCAATTTCTCTTAAAATGGATTAATTTTGGAGGGGGGGTTTTTTGAAACAAAGATTTAATGCTTTTAGATACATCATCTCACGACAATTCATATGTATTCAAAACATTATCAAAAGTATCTTAATAACAAATCGGTAATAATGACATAACTTACTTAAGAATGATTGTTATAAGATGATCTAGTGTATGAGCATAATGTTTCAAGAATTATTCAATGACATTTCATAATCTTTCAAAATTATGTGTTCAACACTGCCTCAACGTCAATTTTATATTCTTTTTACAACTTGGTATCATTTTTTTGGTGTCAAACATATGTAAAATTTAGGGGGAGCAAGAAGAAAAAGTTCCACATAATTCATGCTGAGACATTTTTCTTCCCACATAATTTTCAAGACAAATTATAATCACTTGGAATTTCAGAGACTAAGTGAATTAGTATTTAAAATAAGGGGAGAAATGTAATTAAAATGTGATCTAGAAAATAATAAGTGATCTAAAGGACTCAAAGTGCTTTATACTCTTACCCACATGTGCGAAACACTTCTGATTATCGATGCACGTGTCTCTAGGGAGTTTTGATACTAATATTTTCAGATTCGAGAGATTGAGTTGAGAGTTCAGTTAGATGGTGGTCAGTTAATTTAGTAGGCAAAGGACGTATGTTATGACATTGTTCAGCATCCTGGTCAACCCATCCTTCATTATTGAATTCAGGTTGCTCAGTATGCTATTGTTCTATATCAAGGACATTACATTTAGCAGTCAATTATATCTCAGCTATTGGCTCTTCGTTATATATGGGTTGGATATCTACATCATCTGCATCATTCCCTGAACTACTGCTTGTATCCAGCTTCTCAGATAATGTCCCACTGCTCTCTGTGACAAACAAACTAGTATCTAATGCTTTACCCGTATCAACCTTTCCCTCTTTCGTATGCATTTGTATTTCATTCACCCTGCTGTGATACTCTCTTTTATGCGATGCTCTTTCATCAATTGACTTCTTAACAGATTCCATGTGTTGGATCAGTGTATCATGGACTTGTTGAACCTCGGTTCGAGTGTATTCTAGAAAGTAATTTAGTATCATTAGACCATCATCATCATCTAAAGAAACCGTGATTTGATGAACTTTTGAAACTATATCTTGAGTACTCTAAAAGCAACCATGGATCCAATCTCTTGAAATTCTTCTTTGTCAAGTTGATTTTCTAGTTTATCCATGTTGAGAAACATTGTGCTTGTAAAAGTTTGAACATCTTGACGAAAGAGTGTCACAAATGCCCGTTTAAATCGCTCCTCTGTTTGAGTTCCTTTTAAGTTGTTGTTTGAAAGAACCTTGAAGTTAGAATGAAGTAGTCGAAAAGATACCATGCAATTCCTTTTTGTTATGTCTTTCATTTGTTTCATTTGACTGTTGTTTGTTGTTGTTGTTATTGGAGTAGTCATGATGAAAGATTGATGTGTTATGAATGATGTAATTGTAGTGAAAATTGAAATATTAGATCATTTTAATGATTAATGTGTGTTGTGTAATTATGATGTTGCTTAGATTGATTCTAATGTAGTGTTAAGTGTTTTTTATTTGAGTTTTTGTTGTAATTAAACTTCGGAATTTGTTTAGAAAATGTTAATCAAATCTCTAGATGAATCTTGTCAAACCTCTTGATGAACTGGCCAAACCTTAGATTATGCTTTTTGATCAAACCTTAGAATTTTCAGGTCAAACCTAAGGTTATGCTTTTTGATCAAACCTTAGAACTTTCAGCTCAAACCTCAGAGTTTTCAGGACACACCTCAGGCTATGCTTTTTGATCAAACCTCAAAATTTTAAGGTCAAACCTTAGAATTTTCAGGACAAACCTTAGGTTATGCTTTTTGATCAAACCTTAGAATTTTTAGGTCAAACCTTAGAATTTTCAAGAGAAACATTAGAATTTTCTAGACAAATTGCAGAATTTTTCAGGACAAACTTCAGAATATTTTAGGTCAAACCTCACCTCAGGTTATGCTTTTTGATCAAACCTTAGAATTTTCAGGTCAAACCTCTTGATGAACTAGCCAAACCTCAGATTATGCTTGTAGGAACCTGGTAATCTATGTCATCTTCACTTCATAATACACAAAATTACTAAGAAAATAAAGAGGAGAATGGTAGAGTTTAGAGAGAGAAAGTAGAGAGAGAAAGTGAGAGAAAGAATGGATGATTAGATTGCAAGTGAAAATATTTTACAATGAACCACTACCTCTCCTCATAAGGAGAGGTGTATTTATACTTAAACACTAGGTCATACATGCCTAGGGTTTCTACGGGCCGGGCTCGAGATTACTTGGGCTTTCGCTGGATACACGTAACCGATTAGTTTACATAAATACACCCGTTTACCCATTCTTATCCTATTACAACATTTAATACATAAAGACCACGATTCTATGTTTGACATGATATTTTGAGGCTAACAATGCTTTTTGATCAAACCTCAGAATTTTTATGTAATACATATAGTGGGACTATTACAATACTTGTTTCACTAACTAGCAACGATCCAGAGGTCGGGGAGGAAAAAAGTGAAAGGTAGCCATATTATTAAGAGAGAAAATAAGAGTGGGAAAGATGTATGTGTTTCTAGACAAAGAAGTGAAACACACATACTTATTAAACAAATGATTATCCTCACCCTCCTATGGAAGTTTAGGAGGGGTATTTATATGCCATGTGACATATAACTATCCTAACTAGTCATTATTAGTCCCTAAGTGTCACGCCTTACATTATCTAGTGTAATTCCATATAAGTTAACATATTTTAAGGCTAACAATCTTCCCATAATATGTGGACATACAAAATTACTTACAATGTTCCTAACAAGTACAATTACATCAAAAATAACGTCTTCCAAAGTGCTTCCAATGCTGAAGATGTCTTGTGTGTTCTTTTAGTCTTTAAACTTGTACATTAGCTTGGATCTTCAGTGTCTTTACTTGTTCAGGAACCATTGTAGTATGCATGAGTTGGATTAACTTCCCCCAATCCATGCAACATGCCTTGAAAAGCTTTCTTCATAGACTCCTTTTTGACAAAGTTTCCAAATCTGCTTCCCCCCCAAAACAACATCTGTATCTTGACCAGATTCTAAAACTTTGATGTAGCTTGAACAATCTTCTAACTTTTTCATTAACGTGCATAGCAGAATCTTGTCGAAGAAAAAGTAAACCACACCAAATACTGCTGCTACTTGGCATTTGGTCTTGGTGATTATCCGTTCGGGGGTACATGCAAGATATCAGCAACAATTCTTCTCACGTTTGCAGAATACTTCACCTTAACCATACTAAGTGAAGTAGAATCTATGAGACTCTGTAAATTCAGGTAATTAATATATTCATATTTTAATTCTATTTTTACCTTTGAGTAAATTTTTACTTTTACTTTTGAAAAATTTAAACGTCTTATTTTCTACTCGATTAGTAAATCTTCGTTTCTATTTAAACTTGAGCCGTGTTAAGAATTAATATCCGTTTCGTACCCTACGAATTTTCAGAAAAGTATTCCGAATGTTGTAGTTTTATTTTTATATTGAACGTTTATTTTTCGTGTTTTACGTTTAACCTTCGCGTAACGTAACTTTTAAAATATCGGGCTTCGATAATACCCACTTTTGCAAGTTGTGGGTAAATTTAAACATAAAATCACCCACTAAATACAACAAGGGAAGAAGTGTCCCATTGTTGTGAGTTCATGAAGTTAGTGGGACGTGTGTTAGATCATTTTTGCATGTACAATTTCATATTTAAACTAAAAATTTACCCACTTTCTCATAGTAACATAGAAATCATTTCCATCTCTCTTCCTTGCCCTCTCTTGGTCGTTCTATAAGCAACCACAAACACCAATTCTTCATTTTTTTACAAGCTTAAACTATTGGTGATTCAAGTAAGGGTGATTACTAGTAATTTGTTTTTGGTGTTAGTTCTTTCTAAAACAAGGTTTATTTAAGGGTTATTGGTGATTTTAAGGACGGAAGTTAAGGTTCTTATATGTGGTTTTAATCTTGGGTAAAATCTATGTTGGTTGGTTAAAATTATAGGTTTGAGCAAAGGAATTTTGAGGTTGTTTTGTTGTTGTGGTGTTGTCTTCATTTCTTGTAAGATCATCATTTGATTTTTCTTATTGTAAATTTGAATTGTAAAGTTTATATCCATGCATATTTTTGGTTTTGATTCTGGAAATTAAAGTGTTTTGATGTTATTGAGATGTGTGACAAACAAGTATGTAATTGTGTGGACTTTTGTGAGGTCAAACTTGTAAGACTAGGTTTTAGTAAGGTGGATTTAGGGACTGTTGTAGGTCAGCAGGTTGTTGGTCATATTACGAAATATTTTTGGTCATGAGTGACCTATAAGAATCATTATAGAGGTAGACAAACATTTGTAGAGTATGTGGCAAGTTGGATGGATTTTTATCTCCTCCGGATGAGTGAGATATGACTGAAATACGAAAACTAGGCGAATCTGTCACACTGTTAGGAAATTGAGTAAAACTCCATATTTATACACTAACTTTTTGAATTAAAAAGTTGAGCCCTGTAGAGGACTCATAGACCTAACACCTCCAATTGGCCCCACCTTAATAGCTATTATAGATTTTGATTTACTCCATTTCTGTGGAGGGTTGAAAATATGAAAATAAACTGTTTTGGGTGACCAGGGGTAAAATGGTCTTTTCACATGTTTCTGAATCACTTGACTATATGAGCCCTACATTTTTGGAAAATAAACTCAAAATTATTTCAGTAGGTGAAAGCCTTGTATTTTGATAACTTACGGATTAGCAGCTAGAGGTTCGGGAAGTTGGTCTAATTTCAGAATTTGGAAATTTATGTATGAACTTTAAATTGAAAACGTATATGTTAACTTTGATAAAATAGGAGTTAAGGGGTAAAATTTAATACATGTCTTAATACTTATAATTTCAGGTTAGACGTTGAGTTTTGAGTAAAATTACATTGAAAATTTTAGAGCAATGCCATGCTTATTTTGGACACACACTTCATGAACACTTAGATTATTTTACGTATTGGTTTATACTTTATTATTCTAAGTCGCACCATGTCTTTTAGGTGGTACTTAGAGGCTTCGCTCACTCGTAGATCCATTCGCTTTCTGATCTTCTTTTGCTTTCAGTGAGTTCATAGCCCCCATTTTACTACTTAATTGTTTTACAAACTCTACGGGGTGAAATTTCATGCTTGTTTTACTTTGGACATAAGTGTTTTTAAATTGTATGCTATTCAGATTATTGCCTGAATATTATTTCATATGTTACCATATTGCCATTTAAGTCCCTACTTATCATGAACCGTTAATTGCTAATGTAGTAAGCTCGAGTGTTGTGGATAGATCTATCGGGACTGATAGTCCCCACCTTAAATTTCTGGTCACGGGTTGACCATGGTGCATTTAACATTGTGAGGACTTTTAGGTTGTGGGCAAGCATCCTATATTTATCTGGGGCTCAAACTTGTTAAGGTTTCGGGGTCATGAGCTTAATGCAATAATACATGTTTTGGACTACTGAATTTGTTTTGTAGTCTACTATTACTTAAATCTTGTGGTCCACTCTTTTATTGATAAACCTATGAATTAACTCAACCTTTGTGTTGACTTTTAGCATGTTTTAATTTCAAGTCCTAAGGTATGAAGCTAGGATGGGAGCCGCGTTGAATATCAAGCGGATGGGATTCTGTTTATTTAAATTCGATGCACTCTTTAACTTTTGGAAACATATGTCATCTTTTGAAATCGTGAAGCTTTTGTTTTTCAAATGTATGTTGAAGGTTTATGACACTTTTAAAACTGTGGGACCTAATGTGAAAACTTTGATATTTTGCTAGGCATCGAATGAAACTTTATTTTAAACGTCCATTTGAGGTCGTTTCCTATATCTTGATTATTGTGTTATGACGTGGCACCCCATTGTTACCGTCCTGCTACTACCAAATTTTAGAGGTGTTACAGATTGGTATCAAGAGCCAAGGTTATAGGGAACTGGGTTATTTTTCAAAACCTAGTCTATAACCAAATTTTAATTTTTTTTCTTTTCTTTCATTTTTAAAAAAGTTCAGAATCCTTCATCGCGTATCCGATATCAGCGTGCGCAACTCCTTAATCCTTATTTACTTTCGTGATTATCAATGATAGTATCACATAATTATATATATAATACTTGGCTTAATTTTGATTTCTTACATCTATCTTTTGATGTATCGTTATCTATTCCTATCGGTCAATTATATAAATATTGACCATTCTGATTAATGATGCTTATTTATAAAAGTATCATTGTTTAATTTATAAAATTTATTTTTATAATCATTTAAATAATATATGATTATTAATTATATATATATATATATTGTAGCATTATGGACGCACTGCCATCTCCTAACCATGTGTTAAACCAACCGGAAGACAATCCAGTATTTAAAGGAGAAGACCCTCAGGAGGAACCTAAGGAAGAAATTGAGGAAGATCTTGAGGAAGAACCAGAAGAAGAAGAGGAGCCTGAGGAGGCCCCGGTGTTGGATTTTGATTAGGAGATGGACTGGGAGGGTGTTAATGATGAGGAGCCTGAGCTCATTTTCCCTTACGAGGCTGAGGGATCACCTTACCCTCTACCTCCTGCATCTCCTGATACTAAACCCGTGGTGGATATTGCAGGGTTCTGTGCTTTGAGAGTTGTACAAGAAACAACCCATGTAGAGAACATGAGGTTGAGGGGAGAGTTAGAGGATGTTGAGATCAAATACACCCTGATGCGTATGGGTAAAGAGCGGGCAGAGAGAGAGCTTTACTGCTTGGGGGCCTTGCCTTATTATTGGTATGAGAGGACGGTTCGAGCTAGGGATGATAGGGTGGGGCCCAGCGATGCTATTGATGTGTTGGCTATGCGGGGGAAGTCT
>BQNB010186358.1:0-12134 GCA_026074375.1 Tanacetum coccineum
TATGTAATTATTTCTTAAGTCATGAACAGATTACACGAACCCGCCGTCTATTTAATATTCCGTTGAGGCAAAACACAAAGTAAGATAGTATGGAGACTATTACCCGACCCCCAAGAGTATATTAAATGCATTTGAAATATATTAAAAGTGGATCAACCATATAAGGGGCAAGGTAGTATGAAGACTATTACCCGATGGTATCCTTTCTACACAATCATGTTTCCTTAGACATATCAACAGCGATACAGACAAAAGCTAGTTTTCTAAAGCCTAACATGCATATTCATTACAAGAAGCAACACCACTAAGATCTACATTCTAGGTTTCATACAATCATAAATGAATACAATAAGGGGTTTCGCCAAGCATGTTAAAGATGAAGCAAGAACAATAAAGAATAAAAAACAAGACATAATGAATGATTAAGATAGTCTTACTTGATTAAAACATGAACTGAAGGAGGTACAATAGGGTTTTGAAGCCCTAAAATCGTCCTAATAAGCTGCCACACAAACTAGGGTTCGTCTCCCCTTTTTACTCTAAAGTTACACACCTAAAACCCTAATTTCGGGTCTATATTTATAAGAATATCGCTGTGACGGCGTCGCGTTTTAATCGTAACGCCGTCATAAAGTAGAATCTTCTAGATCCGAGTTGAGTCGGTGCGGGCTGACGCCGTCAAGAGATGTTGTGACACCGTCACTAGATGAAGTGTGACGACGTCGTGTATGAATGGTGACGCTGTCTCTAGGCGCTAAGACTTTAAATCTTGAAGAGTCTTGGTGTTGGTTCGTAATCTTGTCCGTTTCTTCTCCAAATGAGCCCAAGTCACGTGTATTTCCTCTAAATGCCTTCCAAATGCTAAATACCTGAAAAGGAATGATTAAGTATCTATTTTGGGCATAAATGCATAATTTAGGGGGTTAAATGATCTCGAAAAAGTGTATAAAATGACACCTCATCAGAATGAATGCAATGACAAAAGCATTTCTAGGGATATACGAACATCAAACCTTCCTATGACACAGAACCAATGGTTGAGGTACCATATACTGCTGAATATAATGTGTTTGCTATTGACACACAGCATTCTGAGCAACCTGAATCCATTAATAACACATGTGTAGTAGAAAAGGTTGATAGTAATGTCATTCCTGATTTACTAGATATGTTGTATAATGAAATTCAGACTGACCAAAATGCTAAAGATGAACGTGTTACGCTTGCTAATTTAATTGAAAATTTAACACTTGATACTGAAGAGAACAAAAAGATTTTAAAGCAATTAAAGAAAGCAAACGCATCATTAACTCAAGAATTGAAGGAGTGAAAATCCAATCTTGAGGAGTCTAATATGACTCGGGATAGTTGCCTAATTACACTTCAATGTAAACAAACTGAGCTTGAGAAGTACATGGTCTTTAATGACCGTACAATTGATTATGACAAACTTGAACGTAAGTTAAATGAAACTCTAGGACTATTAGCTCAAAAAGAGATTGACATCAAAGAAGGTTTAAAACTTAAAGCCTATGAAATTTCAGTTGTTAAAGGGAAACATGATGAGTTAGTCAAACCGAGTCTTTTAACAAAGTCACATTACGAAGGTCTTGTCAAAGAGAAAACTAAGGTGATAACGGATTTGAAAAGTAAGGAAGAAAAAGATATTGACAAAATGATTTCAATGGAAAAAGAATTAAAGTTTTTAATGAAATTGATAATAAAAGGAATCAATCAATTCAGACCATTCATATGTTAGCCCCTAAAGGCTCAACATTCAATGGTAGACCAACTTTTACAAATCTTATATACCTCAAGAAAGCTCAAGCTGAAAAGCCATGTTTGTATGAAATCCCATATGATACTTCTGATCTTGCCAACAGATTTACCCTTGATAGGGAAGAGACCTTGACTCTTGAAAAAGAGAGTAGATCAAAATTGGATAAAGACTTAGTGAAATCTTATGATTACACAAAGCAGAATAGTCTTTATGAAAATTTTAAACCACCTTCACAGGAATATCATGAACAGTTGACACATGCAAATGAAGTAAGAAAGAAAATGTGGAGAAAATCTTTTGTGAAATCAAAACCAAAAATTTTCAAAAACATTAATTTCTTACCTACTTCAAAATTAATTAGTAAAAGTAGACAAGCTTATAATGTAATGACGTATAACATAAATCATTTTCGAGAACTCGTTGATCAAGCTTGAGAAAAGCATTATCATGATCATTTTCGTGCACCAACTGCTCATGATATGGAAATCCTTATTAAAACATGTTTGATGCCTCTTGCCCTAAAGACACAGAGTGATAGTTTCAAATTTGTTCATGAACTTAAGCAAGAAATGCATACTGATTTAAAGTATGTTGAATCCCTTAAAAAAGAGATTGATGAACTTGAATATGATAAAGCAGAATTTTTAAACATGTATGATATACTTCTGCAAGAGTGTGTGTCTAATGATGTTATGTGTTCTTATTTGCATTCGTTATCTGATATAGATGCTCACACTGAATTGCAATGCTTATATCACCATAAAGTGAAAGAATGTGAATGTCTTGCACAAAAGCTTTCAAAACAAACTAAAACTGTTAGTAAAGAAGTTTATAATGAGCTTTTACGAAGTTTTGCTAAATTAGAAAAACACTCGATTTCTCTTGAACTTGCTTTACAACAATGTCAAGAACAAATGAAAAATGACACAATTTGCAAAGAAAACGCGTCAAATGTATTTATGAAAGAACGTGAACAATATTTTGAAATACAAGATTTGAAAGCTCAATTACAAGACAAGAACATTGCCATAAGTGACTTAAAGAAACTCATTAAGAAGATCAAAGGAAAGGGTGTGGATACTAATTTTGAAAAATAATCAATCTTGGGGAAACCGCCTTTGCAACCAATCAGAAATCAACCAGTGATAAGACAACCAACTGCGAATAAATCTAAACGATCCCAATTCCCAAGACATCGGTTTGCTTCCAAAGTTGGTGTGTCGCACGATTTAATAAAACCAGTCACTCCACATTCTTGGCCTCAAGTTAGGAAATCATCTTTTGCTAAGACTTATGATGTGAATGCACCTGACCCTTCTAGGAATAGCCTAAAGCATGTGTAATTTCAGTCACCAAGGGAATCTATAGGCTCAAATGACATGGTTCATAACTACTACCTAGAGGAAGCTAAGAAAAAGGCACAACTTCAGAAAGACAAAGCCTTGAATACCAAACCAAGTGTGCAACAATCTGCTAGATTACCAAACACTGCTAATGGCAACAAACCAAAACCTAGGAACTTTAATCAACAACCTAGGAATTAACCACCATCCATGAGTAGTCGAGTATCGAATAGAATTGTTAACATAGCAGAACCACCTAGGAATCAAAAGCCTTTCTTGAAGTCAAAAGACTTGGCATGTCCTACTACATTGTGGAAAATATATGAGTTTTAATTCGAATCATGATGCTTTTGTTTTTAAATTTGTCCATTTAACGTGAATGCGAATGAACTAATAAGCCTAAAGTAGTTCCAATTAGTACTAAGAAAACCAAAAATTTAAGCGAACAAATAGTTGCAAACACCCTAAGAAAACAGTTGCATGCAAATCTACTATTACAAAATCTAAGAGTTACTATAGGAATGCTTTAAGAGAAACTATTAAGGCATGGAAATGGTGAGAATATTACAATAATGCCCATCGGATAAAAAGGGATCCTAAAGCAAAAATGAAATGGGGAGCCTAAATATAGGAAATAAAGTATATGCACACAGTATTAGTCTAACAATAGAATATGCATCTAGGATAACTAATGTCTTGAAAATCACAAATACTTTAGGATCCAATTTGTCAAGTGTTTTATATCCTTTAATCTCTTGCAGATTGTCGAACTCACCTTATTCATTTGTTGACATCTGAGAGCACAAAGTTATATACGGGCCAATTCTAAAGCCGTTGTGTAATTTTTGTTAAAAATATAATTGGGTACCTTTTCGTTTTGGCAATGATCAATTTGCTCCAATTCTTGGATACGGGGATTTGAAAGTAATTGTTGGAATCTGTCATATCCCTTTTCTAACCCTTCTGAACTGGATATTGTAAATGCTTCAAACTGTTGTTTGAAAACAGCCTTCTGCATTTTCTTTGAATTTGCATTACCACCAAACCTAGTTCTGATGGCTTCCCAGATTTCTTTTGCATCATCCATTCCATGAAATCTTCTCATATGTTCCTTGGGAATGGCCATCAGCAAGATATTCTTAGCCTTCCTTTCCTTTTCAACAGCTTGAATTTCTGCAGCAGTTACTGGTGGAAGTATTCGAATAACACCATCCTTTCCAGTTGAAATTCTCTTCTTGGAGTTTCCATTCTGAATTACCTTCCAAACATCATTGTCAATGTACTCAAGGTAATGCTCCATCTCCATAGCCCATATATCATACTCCTCCTTCTTCAGAATTGGGAGTTTGATATTTGAGATAGCAGTTGTTTGAGGAATCACCTGTTGTTGTTGTTTAGGTGCAGCACCAGTGTCTGATGCATCTTCATGGTTTGATGCTTCATCATCACTGAGATGTTGAGAGAATTCATCATTAGCAGGTTGACACATTTGTAAAGATCTGAAAGAGAGTGTTTATTTGTGGTTCTAGTGATTCTTCTTACTTAGAGTCCCTCTATTGGCTCTGATACCACTTGAAGGTCCTCGGTTTTGGATCTATATAACCTTTGTAAGACAATAGCTAACTTGAATAAATCCAAATCAACTATGTGAGAGACACTGACTATGAATACCAAGTGTTAATGCGGAATCTTAACACAGGTATTAAGAAGAACACAATATAATACTAACTTTGCTATTGATTTCTATTAAGCTTCAATGCTACTATTTGTTATTTAAAACTCTATGCCGTAGGTTTCCTTTTATACACCAAGGAAACCCTAAAAGGCTATACAAAACGTGTGAAAAGATAACATATATCTTTTCCTAATATATCTCTAAGATAACACTTATCTATAGAACAGACTTAACTAGACAAGAACAGAACTAACTATTGTTCTGCCAGAATTAACTTAGTACTGGCAGACTTAACTATGTCTACCAGACTTAATTTTATAACTACCAGACTTAAGTCTGTTTACAATAATTCCTAACACTAAATATGCGTGAGTCGTGATACATTTATAATTATGTTGGCCACCGTATTTATACCCGTATCCTTTCCCAGTTGTACTTAGTATTAGGCTCACACATTTCAATGAATGACTTAACTAGTACCATATACAATATAACCACATAAGCACATATAAACGAACACCGCGCACATAGATCCTACGACGCAACTATATGTAGGTTCCTAAGTTATAGTCTAGGCCAAACCACCTAGTTCTATATAATCTTGGCTCTGATACCATTCTGTCACACCCCGTCATAGGCAAAAACACGAGAATGCAACATAATGATCAATCATAACACAAGATACAAAATAGAGAAATCTAAAAATACATAACTGATAAGTGTCATGATGACCATCAACCTCAAAACAACTTTGATTGATGTCTTATCCAAGAACACAACACATAGTCGCCCATTTATTTCAATCATAAGCCCACGTAGGGGTCCATACAATCTTAAACCTCAATCCTCAAGAAACCAATATCTAAAACATTCATCAAATGCAAGACTTCTCAACAAGATTCCTACGGGATTCTCTAAAAGTCTGCTACATGCACCACAACCTTAACGATCATTAATTTCACCTGAAAATGATACTCGTAAACGTCAACAATAATGTTGATGAGCTCGTAGGTTTGACCTTAAACACAGTTGCTGTTCCGTTCTCGTGTCCGTGATTGCTTGTTTTTGACGGTTTTCATGTGATTTTTGATATATCCGTACCGATCATACACAAAAACAAATTACAAGCTTCTTTTTTGCCATTTTTGGTCTGTTTTGGGTTTAATTGGGTTATTTTAGGTATTAACGGATATGTGTATTTTACACTTATCAAAATTCCCCAAACTAAACGATTGTGTGTCCTCACGCAATATCACATGCCTTATAACCAAATACCTCGAAACTTCCCCAAACTAAACCTTTGAAAAGTAGCAAAGATTTTTGTTGAGAGAGATAAGAGACACTAGTTCATAAAACACCCCGACTTCATTTTCTAAGATTTTTCTCTTTTTATGATTTTTCTTGATAATTAATACTACAACTTATTTGACATAATGTATTGTTTTCATTACCTCATTGGTAACTTTTAGGATCATAGAACAAAAAGCACAATTAAGTGTCTAAAAGATAACTTCATCATTCCCGATTTTTCACTTTTCCCATGCTAAGCTTAAAAATAAGATCACTGTTAATTACGAACTAAGATGCTAAGACTACTTATAATTACAACTTGTGAATTCCTCTTCCCGACATAAATCATATATTTAGGTGTGTGTGTTCAAATTAATTTAAACCATTAAATCCACATATTTAGATAGATGAAATCCGACCAAGCTTTACACATGGGCCTTTTGGGCTAATATGTTAATCACTTAGCAAGATCACATCTCAAAGCAAACAAAAACCTCCTTAGCTAAGACATCGTTGGTTCACTTGTCCCATGAATGACTTTCTTCTCTAGCAATCCCACCGTCATCGGGTAAGTGCTAAGGCTTTTGACACCCCATCCGGAGAATACTAATCGAAACGCATGAACTTCCGATGAAAAAGCCTTGTAGACTTTTGCAAACCTTAGTTCAAAAGAATACCTTGGTTTTAGAAAATGAAACTTTTACTATTTATTTTCTAACTTGCAACATTATTATTTACTATTTACATTATTAGGCTAGGAATCGGTATCACTTTTCTTTCGACGACACATCGGCCACGCCTCCGACAAGAGCTCGTGTACTTATTATGATACCAACCCTAAATATACAACCTCCATCCTTTCTTTCGATGTCACATCGGGAGCGAACCGACAAATGCCCATGTACTTTATTGCGATGGAGTTTGTATATTAATTATTAGGATTTATAACTTGCATCCTTTTTATTCACTAACTACATTTTTATAGAATTTTTTTTTTGTTTTTTTTTAACATCAACACTATTCATAACTCCATTTTTTTTGCAAATAGTAAAAATTTCGTTTTAGAAAACCAAAGTATAAACTTAAACTAAAATTCTTATTTACCAATGATTAGCTATTATCATTGATAAAGCTTTTTCTCTGAATATGTTGATTAGACTTTTAAGAGTAAAACTCTAATTTGTAAAAATTAAAGAGAACACGTATAATTAATCATTTTAAGAACTTCGGGGAAGAAAAACCACAAGTTATTCTTATAAGCCTTTAAGTTTTCCAAATAAACTTTGTTTAGCATCCTAATTCGTAAACAACACTATCATTTCTTATTCTTTGCAAAAGAAATTCGCAAATACTTAGCCTATATAAAATCCAACTCGGCATATTTAAAATCTACTTGAGATTAGCACAAGTTTTCATTTACTAATGATTTCAAGTCTAGCATGTTTAAAGTCTACATGAGACTAGCACAAACTATCATCATTAATTGTTAAGGGAGAAAGCTAGAACTCTACACGTACGATCGGGTCAAAAATTACTTCTTATTCTTACCAACGGAAAACCTACATTTTTGTCTTAACACTTATTTTATTATTATTTTATTATTTTTTCTTAACTAATATGGCAAATAAGAACTTAAAAATTTAAAATTTTTGCTATTTTTGTGGGAAAACGGGTACGTGAGAACAAAACAATAAGCAAGCAACATCAAATCGATAGATTCCCTTCCCCAAACTAAAACGAAACATTGTCCTCAATGTTTAAAGTCGGGTCTCTACGAAAATCTAAGCCATTTATGAGGTATGCAAAGATAAACGTGAATCGATAAGATGAAAGGATATGGATCTCCCCAAACTAATTTCACACAAAGGATGAGAAGCTCGAGTAGAACGGGACAAATCAACCGGACACGAGAGTCTTTAGAAATTGTTGGGTGAATCCTGCAAAAATCACAACAAACAAGCAACAAACATCGAGAAATCGGAAAGAGTACAAGCCTCTCTCAACACAACACATTAGATAGAAAATAGAAAGAAAATAGAAAAAGGATAAGCATGGGGTGAACTCCCACGAAGCGGCTTGTTTTTGGTCACCGAGTCGCAAGCTCGACTCGATCCCTGAATTAATTCGTCCTTAGGGAGAGCAAATAAATGGAAGAGAAAATCTCAATCGGGCTTTCATTAATGTTTGGATAAACATTAAAGCATATGAAAGTTCCATCCCGATGAGAGGCCACCGGCTCTAAGCGGAGATGCCGGGGTCAAAGATCGTATCTTCACTCCCGGTGGAGCAAGATAAAGGAGAACCTAGGATAGTGAAAAACCTGGTAGTAAGTACGGATGGTAAATGTGAGAGGAATCTTCCTCTTCAACATTTGGATAACTCAATTCTATTTTCACCTTCTCTGGTTCAAATGGATCACATTATCAAAGCATATCAAGACAAACATCCGGTGGTTCTGGAGAAGGTCGAGGTAATGACGGATTATCAAAATGAAACGACTCATACTCGGGAAGAGAGTAATTAGCATGAGTAGTGGTACTGCCACTTCTCGTCTCTTCCGTATGATCGCTAAAAGACTCGAATTCGGGTAAGGAATTATCCGAAAAAGAAAGAGAAGTTTCGGACGAATCACTATCCACGATGGGAATAGGATTGTCTTTCAAAGATTCGATATTAGAAATAAGACGACTAACGTTCAACAATTTTTCACGAAGGATAACGTCTTGGATTTGAAGGATATCATCTAAATCAAACTCTTTTTCTTCTTGTTCTTCATTTTCCTCCTCCAAACTATCGAGCTCTGAAAAGGAAGGTGATGCATCAATGTACTCGATGTTCTCAAAAGAATCATCATCACTCGAAGTATCATCATTTGGATCAAAATCGGCTTCAACAATTCCCGGTGGAATTGGAGCAATATGAGCAAGTTCACCGGCGAACTCCTCGAGAATAGGGTCGATCTTAGAAGAATGAACAATCGAAGTATCATGGTTAATCAAAGATTCTACAAGTTCGGACTCAATATTAACACGATTATTATCACAATTAGGCACATCACACGTATCGTCGGAAATACCCTCGAACTCACTTGGGATTGGGACAAGGTTCTCAACACTAGATTGTTTTCTTCATCGATTCCGTTGCCGGAATAGTGTCAGAGGTGCCTCATCCCCTTATTTTTAGAGAATTAATCGGGTCCCCTTCGATCGGTAAGTCGGGTGTGATTGCTGTAGACGTAGAATATCGAGCAATATAATCATCCTCGTCATCGCAAGTAACAGAAAGCATGTAATGACAGGCAGCAGCATACTTTTCATCTTCGTAAGCTTTCTCCTTTTTTCGAACTTCGCTTCCCCATATATTAAAATCTTGCTTAAGTTTTCGAATTGTAATCTCACAAATTCTCTCATATTCTTCATCAATCTCCTCGCCTCGAAATCTTCTAATACCCAAATCATTCATTATTTCCTTAATTTTGCGATCAACCAATTGTTGTTCATGCATCATTTCCTCGATATCATATACTTTTTTATCGTTTGTTCTCCGCGATTTGCTTTTTTAAGACACCTATATTACTGATCATGTATTATGTATATCCACGCCCATGAAAGACTCCGCACGTATTACCCATGTATATAGAGATCTTCCTCTACAGTTCGATGACAAGATTCGTTCAGTTAATGCACTTCCCTTAGATATGTGTGAATTTGGCATAATTCTAGGTATGGACTGGTTAGCAGCATGATTGAGCAAGTTTTACATACATATAAAATATATAACTATAATACTACTTAGATAAATTTCAACTAATCACCTTTAACCAAAGTAAAGAGTCAAAACTTACAAAAATAATATATAATATATATAAAATACGTATGTTTAACCGGGCAAGTATGCTCACCCGGGTCGTTATCCCCAATGACTAGTGAAATTGAGACCACGTTTTAAGTTCGGATCCTGATTTGAATGAAGCAAAGATATTTGATTTTGGAAAAATACTAAAAACAAAATTTAAACAATTAAAACTTAAACCTAATTACTAAATTAAACAAATAAACTTAATTAAACTTTTAGCTAAGGACTAATGGTGCAAAAACTTTAAGAAACTAACGAGGAGACTAACAAAGTAACGGAGGGACTAACTGAAAAACAATTTAAATCGAAAAGTTACACTTTCTACCCTGAAAATCTACCCCGACAACAAACTAAGTCCCTAATTAAGGTAAAATTTAAAAAGTGCTTAAAATGAAAAACTCAAAGAAGCAAAGTTGTAAAGAAAGCTAGAGGGAACAAAATTAATAAAAGCTACTAGGGCTGAAAATCTCAAATAAGCTCAGAAAGAGCTTATTTCTAAGCTGATTACAGAAAGGTGGGCTTATCCCTTGTTTTTAGAAAATAAGCTATAAAAAACTCAAAACTAGATCAAAATGAAAAAGGAAAGAAGTTCTAAAGAGCTTATGATGTGCTTAATCTATAAATGAAAAGAAACTAAAGCTTAAACTACTTTTATGCTACTGAAATTAATCAAGAAATAAGCAAACTCAGGTAATAAGTAAAGTAACTTAAAATCCAATTAAGCTAAAAACTTTGATAAGCTAAACTAGACTCTGAAACTTAAAGGACTTATTAATCTACTTATTATCCATCTAAATAAGCTATAAAATCTAGACTTTTAAACTAAATTTAACAAATTTAAATCCTAAGATTCTAAGTACTGTTTTTTGTATTTTTCAGGATTTTATGACTTTTGACAGCTAATTTAAACTAAGGAAATAAGCTAGACATTGAAAATTAAGACTTAAGATGTATTAAGCTATATGAAAACTTAAATCCTACTGAATTTTATAAGCTAAATCCTACAATTACTTAACTAAATAAAGCTGAGAACACAGCAGTACTAACTTAAGGTTAGTACTGCTAGTGTAAAGTTCGGCAGTACTTTCAAGTGAAAGTACTGCTAGTGTAATTTGCTTTTTGAAATTAGAATGAAATAATGAAATAAGCTAGAAATGACAGCTAAAAGTAAATTCTTAATAAGCTAAAGCTAAACTTAACCCTACTGAAATTTAAAGCTCCAGTACTAACTTGTGGTTAGTACTGGTAGTGTAAATGGAAGAGTACACTAATCCAAACACCCCTTAATCATTATGACAGATTTTAAGAAAAGCTTTTTAAGAGAAATTTAGTGAACAAGTACTAAATACTAGATCAAAACAAACTTAGCAAACATGTTTAAACAACTAAATAAGCTATAAAATCTAAGATCTATGCTATTTAAACTAATATTTTTGGGTTTTATGAGCTTTTATGACAGAAATGAAAGACTAAGTTCTATTACTACTTAAGCAAAAACAGATGAAGGCATATAACTAAATAGCACTAGAAGAGAAATTTAAACACCAATAAGCAAAGAGAATAAGTAAATAAGCACTAATAATCATTTAAGCTATAACTAAGCAATTTAAACTGAATAATGAAAAGGGAAACTTACTTAAACCTTTAGCTAAACAAAAGGATCCAATAATGGCAGCTACAAGCTCTCTAGCTTAGAAATAAGCTAGAGTAAAAGTCCTTGGGATCTCTTCCAAGGTAAGATCCCCTTCCAAAAGCTTAGATCCAAATAGATCCATGTAAGATTAAACTGATTTCAGGTTTAGATAAGGTTAATACTGAATTTAAACAGCTCAATTTCAGCTTATAGACTGAAAGAGCTTAATAAGAGCTTAATAGCTTAATGAAACAATATGACTTAAAATGAGAGCTTAGAAAACGAGATTTAGAATACTAAAAGCTGAATTGCATTAATAAAAAAAAACTGATTACAATACTTGAGAAAGGAAATTACATTTAAGAAAAATTACATAAGAACTAAATAAAAATAAACGTAAAATCTAAATTTTAAAAACAAAGAACGATCCCTTGTGTGTGTGAGAATGAGGTCTTTTTATAGTACCCAGATGAAGCTTCTAGGACCTCTGCCTTGCTCTCCAAACTTTTAATCCTGGCCAATCATTTCTTCAATCATTTGATCATCATTTGTAGCCGT
>BQNB010186359.1:0-12133 GCA_026074375.1 Tanacetum coccineum
TTCTCCCTTTATCAAAAATTTCAAATCTCTTGATATTTTAGATATCAATTGATTAAAATATTCATGGTTTCGGGGAAAAATGTTCAATTATTAACAAGCCGATAATTGGAACATCTTAATGCTCCCCCTCAAATTATGAGGGAATTATATGGTGTTTGAGTATGATAATTTGAAAAAATTTGAATTTACTAACATATTCTTGAAAATTCATACTCAAACACTATATATGCATACGTTTAAGTCTACACTACATATATACATATTCACAAGTTTATAAAATATACGAAATGACCTTATGATGACGAACACAATATGACAAAGTCATATTGTTTGTGGAAGTAACCGGAGGTCAGTTTCGTAGTGCCTTCCACCAACAAACTTTTTGAGACTCCTCATCAACCTTCTTTCTTTCAACTTCTTATCAATCGCCTTGATCATGATATTAGCTCTTTTATTCTCCAACGTACTCCATCTTCTCTTTGGCAGGTACTCCATTCAAATACTCTTTGTTATGTCATCTAGCGAAGTTCGAAACCCAGTTAATGTCCTATCAATGAACTTGTAAAGTTCATCTGATGGCATCAACCTGTTTCTCCCATTGTTGTCAACATAAATAAATCCTTGAGGGTCTTGATATAGAGTGTATGGGTCCCTTTTCCTGATGCCGGATTTGGTGGTTTCTGTCTTGGTGACATTGATCTTCTTCTGGTAACTTTTGACTCCGAGTTGAAGATCTTCGACTCGCTTCTGAATAACCAAGCTTCTGGTGAACATTCTTAATGCTATTGCGAAGTCTAAAACATCATCGCCCGAGAAATTTATAAGTCGATTCTGAACAACAAAGAGAAGCATGTCTTTGATGTCATTGATATGAAGACGTGGAAAGTCGCCTTCCTTGAATCTATAAAGGTCGTTGTCAGCTCTTCTTACAACAATCTCTTTCAGATACCCATACCCATGTTTCCTCATTACCTCGACCTGAGTTACCGCCAGAATAAGTTTCGTGGAATATACATCATGTGTGAATTGCAAGCCTCCTGCATACCCATAGAAGGTCTTAGGTTGTTCTCTCCAATGTAAGATTCCCCATAATGCATGTTTATCATAGGCAACTTTAACAGGAACCCATATATTTGGAACCATGTCTTCAATGCCTGGAAGATCATATTGAGCAACCTTTGTCTTTGTAAGAGAAATCGTGCAGGTCATAGTCAAAATACCTCCTTGCAGATACTTAAGATCGTTGTTGAAGAAGTAATCAACAGGTACTTTTTGACGATTTCTACTCATAACTAAAGGTATGGGTTTGGTAAGATCAAATGGATAGTCAGCGCCTTCTAGATTTTCCCAATCAAGTTTTTCTGAAAGAGCCTTGTAACATTCTTTAAAATCATATTCCAACTCAGCATAATTGGAACGTGTGCCTTTGAGAAGTCTGAACATTGGTCCTAACAGTGTTTCTTGAGTAAGATTGTTGATTTTCAGGCCGTTCATAATGAATGCAGAGAAGTCTAAGGGAGTGCTCATCAATTCATCAAATGTCTTTGACGGTTTTTTAGCAGACGATTCAAGAGTCATTAACCAGCTTTGATTTTTTCCTTGTTGTGGAGTATTGTCAACATTCCAATCAGGATCAGTAGGTTCTTGAGGTTGTGTAGGTTTGGTGAACCAGTCACGTTTAGATACAGTCTCTTTCATAGGTTCATCATCATCATTACCTAGATTCCCTTCTTGATCTTATGGCATATCCAAATCTGCAACCTTAAACTCTGGTTCCTCTGACTGAACAGACCTTCCAGAAGATTTTGATTGAGACTTGTCACCTTTGGATGAGCTAGACTGTGATTCTTTAGCTTTAGGACCTGTTGTTGGTGCTGCATCCTTGCTAGTCTTCCTCTTCTTCAACCCTCGGTCTGATCCAGCAAAAGGGTCTTCATCTTTATCTTTGTCTTTTCGGCTTCTCTTCAATGAATACACTTTACCGTAAGTAGAGAAGATAGTCTTGTCGAGATCATAAGATTTTTTCAATCCTTCATAGCATTCTTTGTGTTCAGGAGCTGCCAGATAAGATTTACTTTTATCCATTTTGTCGATAAGAATCTTCTTCAAATAAATATGTCAAGCGGTTTGCAATCAGCCTATATGGAGATTGTGGTTAAGAAGGACTCTTTGGTTAGAAACAGTGGCTTAAGTGACTCTTGAACCCTATTTGGGATCACCGGGGGAGGGCAACAAAGTTAGCCACTTCCTCTGCGACAGTACTATAGGCGTTGATTCTGGACTTTGCTCTGTGATTCCTTGTTAGTGAGTGACTGCCGGGAAAGGATGTTCATGATTTCATCTTTGGTTGCTCCCAGCCTTGCATCTAGAAGATCATCAACTAAAGCTGTCACTTGAGTGTGGAGAGGATCCTTTTTAAGCTTGTTTAAATTAGAAGACTGATGCGAAATCAGTAAGTGTAGATAGAGGATTTGTAGCTTCAGTTGTTGGTGGTGGTGTGGATGTTGATTGTTGTGGTGGAGTAGTGAAGGATGGTACTTCATGATGGACGTGAACATGCATTGGAGAAACAATTTCAGCATCTATATGGGGAATATCTAAGAAGTTTAAGGAATTTAGCGCCAAATAAGTAGTGAATGAGAGAGCTGGTAACTGGGACTCAGTCTTTTATAGATGTCAAAAGTGTCAATCATGGAGATATTCTATGAGCTGTAAGTTCTCCAGATTTTCATTCCCTGTTTTTGGTTGAATGTTAGTCATTGCTAGCATCGGTACCTCCTCTTTAACAAATCACACTTTATCAGAATCACTTGATCATTTCACCCGTTAATCACATCAATTCGTTAGCTGACTGGTAGTGTAATTCCATCTCTTCATCTTCATCACCTTCTGCTTTATCAGTAATCTTTGTTTCATCTTTATCATCAGAATCGTCAGACGGGGTTTTCACAAATTCGTCCTTCACTTCTTCTTTATCATCTTCATTTTCTTCTTGATCAGACTCTGAGCCTGATTCATTCTCATTAGTTTCATGCTTAGAATTCGACTCATCATCATTGTCTGATTGGGTTTTGTCATTATCATTGTCATTCTCTTGATCACTATCTTCACCTATTGAGTTCTTGTTCATAGTTGATCTTCATCTTAATTTTTTCCTTAAGATTCAGCTTCACTTTCAGATGATTCTTCTTCAGTCACATCGGGAACCCCTGGTTTAACACCAGTTCCTTCACTTGTAACCGAAGGTATGATCTTTACAGCACCAGAACCACTTGGATGAGTCTTGTGGAAGTCTCTCGTACTCTTCCTTCGTACTTCTTCAAATTCAGCATCTTTATTTAAAGCCACTTGAGAGAGTAACTCAATTCCTTTGCCTCGAGTAACATCCACCTTTTCCCTTTTTTTAGACAATGGTATCTCAGGAGTTTCTCTAATAACAACACCTCTTGCTGGAGCTTTAGTAGTCTTCTTTGTAGGTCTCTTTACTCTCCTTGACTTTCCTGTGGGTTCTTCAGTTGAAACTGAGACAGTAGTGAGTTTAGGAGAAGCTGGATTCTTAAACTTTCGCGCCTTTTTAGGAGGTGTAGCACCTGAAGCAAAACCAATGTAAGTCTTGTACGCTTTGGTTTCCTTCATCTCAGGCATGGCTTTTGAAGAATCAATGAAAGTATAGCACCATAGATTTGAGTTTCTTCTTTTGCAGAGACAAATCTTAAAGTGTTAATCAAATAATCATCCTTGGAGGTGTGCATCCTGATCTTGTTTCTCCAGGAGAGTGTCTTGTCTTGAGTAAAGAAGTAGTGAATGATGACTTTGGTGAATCGAGGGTAGTACATCTTCTCTTGCTTTTTGTAGGCTTTGTTGTCAATCTGGTAGATGAAGTCTTCCCAAAGTAGTTCAACATAGTCTACATTCTTCTGATGGTACATACCCTAAAGGATTTGTGCTCTGGAGAGACGAAGCTTGTCAAGACCAAATGTCTTTCTAGATAAAACACCTGTTAATGAGAGAAGCAAAAGTTCTCCAAGGTGATGCATATGTATCACAAAACGATCATTGAGTGAATGGATTTCCCTAGTGTGACCAAGAACTCTTAAGAAGGACATAATTTCTTCATCAGTAGGAAGTGCATCAAAGTCTTGTCCCTGTAATCTAGGGCAGATCTTGAAGATATCTCTGAAGATTTCCAGAGTGAGTTTGAATCTCTTCCTTTTGTGTATTTTGTAGTATAGAAGTAGTGTTTCATGCATTGTAAACTATAAATCCAAAAATTGATGCATGTAGAATTCTGGGAACATCATGCATGTGATAGTAATGGTAGAGTAGCATGGTAGTGAGTGCAGAGCATCTAGATCGACTTGAAAACATGTAGGTTCTCTTTGTATCTTTTCAGGATTGATTATTCCGTTTCATTTCACAATCTACCAGGTCTTTTCTCTTGGAAAAAGTTCAAGATCAAGTTTTGCTTGTTGAGCAGTGATGGAAGACATGATTCTGCTAAGATTTGTCACATACAGTTCATATACAAGCAATTATATATATCATTGAAAGACAATTGCAAGATGAATTACACAAGGATAATTTACACTGATACTTAGCAATATTAACATCACATGAAACTAGGAAAACACTTATCCAACATCAACACTAACTATAGGCAATCTAAAGAAATCCAAGGCCACACTAAGATTTTTAAGGAATAAACCTAGACCTAAATTAATCACTAAGTGGATAAAGTTAAGGTTTAATTTACTTAGATTAGGTTACTGATATTAGATTACCAAGATTATGAGATTAGTTTTCCTAGAAAATAATCATGTATAGTTCGCCTATAGAATGTGTATAATTCTCATGTATTAAACCCAGTGTATAGTTCGCCTGTGAATGCATGTATAATTCGCCTGTGTTATCATTTATGTATAATTCGCCTACGTTAACATGTATTGTTCACCTGTGTAACAGATAGTGTATAGTCCGCCTATGTATTCAGGTATAGTTTGCCTGTGTTAACAACCAGTGTATAGTTCGCCTATTTAACTATGTATAGTTCTCCTGTGTTAAGATTTGTGTATAGTTCACTTATGTAAGGATGTATAATTCGCCTATGTAAAACTTACACCAACATTTTACACCTTTTCAAGCATCACTATCCAACATATCATGACCACATAGCATCTAGGAAACATATTACACATTTAACTCACGAATTAACCACTTAAATCTTGACTGACTTGTTCGACCTATAAGAACACAAAAACCCAAAATATTCAATATTTTAACATATAAACATGTTTAAGAACACTCAGATGCACACAAACAATCATTATACAAGTTCTAAACCCAAAACCCATGAACTTTCATAAGTCCTTGCCCATTTTCCATAAGTTCGACATCAAGAATCAACCACACATGTATGTATACGCTTACCTCATTAAAAACTGTTATAGGTACAACATCTAGACCCTTATAGGACTAAAACCCCTCAATCAATGTAACATTATATCCACTTTTTTAAGGTGATAAAAGTTAGGTCGAATTTAGGGTTTTTCGAGCAAAATTCCAAGATTTGGTCTGATATATGGATGTTTTAACATTAATACAAGTGTACCTTAAGATTAAAACGAAGATAGAACGATTTCTTGAAGGCTTGAAAATCAACAATGGAGGTTTAAGGTTGTAGTGAGTTCGTGTGTGTATAAGGAACGTGAAGGGGGTGTTTTTGTTTTAAAACTTTTGGGTTTTGGCAAGAATGCCCCCTGAAGTTTAATAAGACTTTTAATTTTCTAATAAACTTTTCCTAAGGCAAAATTAAGTTTCCCAAATGGCAAAACTAGTCCCAAAGGTATAGTTATCAAGAATAAGTCTCACATTTTGCATTATTACCCTTAAAGAATTAAACACAGAACAAATAAAGCCCGATTGAGTTAAAATTAATTAACTCCCCTTTAATTATTCACCCTTAAAACCGTTTCCTTTTATCACAAATTGACCTTTTTTGAAGAAGATATTTGACCTTTTCTCCCCCCTCAAACAATGACCCATTTTCTATTTAAAGAGCTGTAGTCGTTGTTTGAGTGGTCAAATGTCTTTGAAAAAATGATTTTTTCTGATGAATTTCTGAAGATGATTATATTATTTTTTAAAATCAACACCCAAGAAATAAGACTTCTATTATTTTGACATATAAGCGTACTGACCCGTACACTTATGGAATATAGGAAGCACGGGTTGTGATGCAAAGTAATCACAAGCCTTTGCATGGTCATAAAATAGACCATGCCCGAGAATAAATTCCTGTTGAGAGGTCAAGTTTTCTTTTTGAAATACGTGCCTTTAAGATGATGACCGGGTTGCTATCCGAAATAATAGCAAGCCATTTTGGCATGTTTTGAAAGCTTTTGAAACTTCTGCTCGAACTTCATTTATAGCCTCGTGTCATTATTAAATGACATTTCTAAGCCGTAAATGTTATCGATTTTCAGAAGACATGCCAGAGATACATATTTTTATATTATTTTGATTTTTTTTAATTTTTAATTTTCTTTTTGAAAAATTTATATAAAAGAAAAATATTTTTGTGTTTTTATGTTTTCTTAAGTACATATGATACAGGATATGAGTTTACCACTTCAACTCATCCCGTTTCCCTCTGCTAGAGCTTAAAGTTTCCGGAGACATGCTTCTCATACCGAGCTTTTCGATCAAGAAGTTGAATCTTTCTCTTGGCAAGGGTTTGGTGAAGATGCCAGCTAGTTGGTATTCAGTCCGGACAAAGTATAGCTCCACGATTCCATTTTCCACTTGCTCCTTTATAAAATGGTAGCGAACATCGATGTGCTTAGATCATGAGTGTTGAACATTGTTACGGCATAAGGCAATCGTACTTTTGTTGTCGCAGTATAGAGGAATCTTATTGAATTGAAAACCATAATCTATTAGCTGTGAACGCATCCATAAGATTTGAGTACAACACCCAGATAAGGCAATATATTCAGCATCTGTATTCGAGATGGCCATGTACTTTTGCTTCTTGGAAGACCAGCTAACAAGTTTGTCACCTAAGAACTGATGGCTTCAGTTATATACGTCTTGTGTCCTGACACACGCGTGGTCTGCTTCTGCTTATGTGTTAGGAGACATACACCCAGATCCTTCTAGTACCACGTGACCCATGTTAATGTTACCTTACTGTATCGAAGATCCGTTTCTCCGCTTGTAAGTTATTTTCGGTAGGCTTTGCATTGATACCGAACACATTAAGTAGACTGCATGAATATGTTCGGTCTACTGGATGTATGATACATTAAGGGATTCCAATCATGCCGTAAGTGTAGCATCCAACTTGTTTCCTGGTAGTCTTTCATCTGTTTACTTTTTTTAAAAGGGTTGTGTCGAAGAATCAGTAGTAAGCAAACCATATTTGTTAACATTTTCTGAAGCAGATTTAGATGGGTTTATAGATGCCTCTGGGATTTGGAGAAAATTTGTAATCCTAAAAAGAATGACATTTGTTCAGGTCATTGACATCTTTTGAACTTAGTGGTTCCATCTGATTAGCAAACTCTATTACACATTGGCTAGGATTAGTGGATGACAATATTATATCGTCAACATTATATTTGTACCAGTTAATAAGTCGTTCCCAGCTTGCCGTGTAAAGAGTGTTGGATCAACTGAACCTTTGGAGAAATGGTGCTGAAATTAGGAAACTTGACAGATGTGTACCATGCACGTGGGCATGTTTGAATCGTTAAAGAGACTTTTTAAAGTTTGTCACCTGCGAATGGGTTATCTAAATCAACAAATCCTTCTGGTTGAGAAACGTAGACCTCTTCTTTAAGCTCGCCATTTAAGAAAGCGGTTTTGATGTCCATTTGGTAGATCGTCATATTCTTATGAGCGACATTTGCTATGAAGATACAGATGGCCTCTATTATAGCAACTAGTGCAAATGATTCCTCAAAATCGATTCCCTCTTCTTGTCTGAATCCTTGAGCAACTAGTCTAAACTTATTTTTTAGTACCCCACCAAATTCATCCGTCTTGACCTTATAGATCCATTTTAGTTTGATCAATAACACTTTATCTGGACACGACACCAATTCCCAAACTTCTAGTCTTTGAAATTCATGAATTTCTTCTCCATTTGCATCAATCCATTTGATGGTTCGGTCATTTTCTTGTTTGAAGTTCTTTGGTTCTACATAAGTTAGGAAGGCGTCAAAATAACACCACACGGCGTCAGTTTGGGAGTTGCTTTCTTGTAGAGACAGAGCGAGAAGGATCGCCAATCACATTTGCTATAGGATGATTCTTAGTCCATTTACCAAGGTGTTCAAATGGAGTGTGGGTTTGTCTCACATTCGATGATGATCCTTGAGAAGTTGATTCTTCATGAGGAGATTCATTAAGTGGTACATTACATGAAGTAGGTGTTTTCTGCGTGATTATTCAACACCTTGAGAATGCTGGAGATTGTTCTTGTTTCTTATGTGGATGAAGTATTGTTGATAGAGCATCTGGTCTATGGAAGTTGACACAGGGTAGAATCAGAAAAAAAACCACAGCTATTGGGAGATCAGCTTCTTGAACTGAAGAATTAGCAATGATGGAGGATGAGTGTTCATTAAATACATAGGTTAAAACAGTGATCTCAATATCTCCTTGGTGGTGGAATACTAGGTTGTTAGAAACAGGTTTGAAACGACGTCCTGAGTCTAGATGTTAAGGAGTCATGAATGAAGCTGGTCCTGAACTGATTTGTTCAGAAATCCATTGTTGTCAGACAATCGAATGTCACATGAATTGTTTCTATAATTTTCCGGGTTCTTTTGTTGTAGATTCTGAACGCTTTCTTTGTAGGCGCGTAACCAACGAAAATACCAATGTCAGCTTTTGATTATAATTTCACCCAGGTCGTTCATTGTCATGGTTATAGGATAACAGTGTGCACCTAAGACATGAAAGAATTGATATAATCCGGTTTCTTATCTTGCATATGCTCATATGGAGTTTTGTTGTATCAAAGGCGGATTAATGAAACGGTTTTGGTTTTGTAACAGGCTGTGTATGTGATTGCTTCGGGCCATAAAAACTATGGTGTTTAAAACATATTTAACCATTGTATTAACGAGCAGCTTTACAAAGAGTTTGGTTTCGCCTTTTGACTATGCCGTTCATGCTGAGGTATTGTAGTGGAGAGTAGTAACAGTTGTTTGATGTGAGATTGCCAACATTTTCATAAAATTCACATGTGCCTGATTGACAAATTCGGTTCATTATCTGTTCGAAACATTACGGACAGTGGCAATTCAAAACAAATTGATTATTTTTGATGCATTTGATGATTGGCCTCAGGAGCTTCGTTTTTTGTCCTCACAAAATCTTGCCCAAGTAAAATATTGTGAGTAATCGTCAACAATCAATAAATATCCTTTTTCCCTAAGTTTAAATTCTCGCCACACGCTTCAGGCCACACAAATTCTCTATATGCAAAAGATATCAGCTTCTCTTGGGTTAGTGTATTCAGCTTTGGGTTTTGATGGGAGGATTTCTTGTTCTTTTTTCTAATGCACATGCTAAAAAAAGATGATTTTTAAAATTCAGGTCTTGGAATGCTCATGTAAGATCATCTTTTAGTGCTTGGTCAAGAGTATCAAAAGTTGAGATGTGTACCGACGGTGCCAATAAACTAGCTCTAGTCTTTGCGCTTTAGATGTAGAAGACGGATCGGGAGATGTTTTATGCATGTCACCCAAGAGAAATTGTGTTCAAATTTGGGTATCGTGATGTATGAAAAATTAGGATCTAACACCTTCTAAATTGCAAATAATGCAAGTGTTGTTCTGAAATGCATACTTCAAGATCAGCGTCGCAAAATTTGGACCAACCAAAACAAGTTCAATGTCCAAGCCACCTCGCAGTAGTTATACTCTTGATATAGTAATATATATTTCCGCTAAATAGTCACCATACCATATCTATTCTTGCAATATGGTCTGTTCACGAATCTCTAACATGTACCAGAAATTTACTAACAAAGTTCATGAGATAAGAGCGGTTCCCATGTCCTATATGTTTTGACATTCGGAGTCCGGATACACAGAGAATAATATGGACAACCTCTTGTCATGTACAAAGAGTAGAGAAGTTGGGATATATGTAGAATTTTGGATCCCCACGTATGATTGGTGTTCTGAGTGGTTTGCATTATTATATTCTATAATCTTAGCTTTCTTTACCCGACCTACATTATTTAACGTTTTAGGTTTCTGGCTATAGATTTTAGCTTTGTTTTTTTGTGTTTCAACTGAGTGGGAAGTGGTTTTTTTAGGAGCCACTATGTTAGCTGAAGTGATCCTAGTTAAAGGGCATGAATTACCAACTATAGTGAAAGTTCTGCATGTTGGTTTCCACTTATAGTACATTCTTTAGTGTAATACCTAATTGACCGTAGGTTTTCCAAAATAATTCTTGTTTTTTTATGTTTTTAGCTGATCTAGAGATAACTATTCACTTTTTCTTACAAAATTCAACAATACACATATCATGTAACACCAACAAACATAGATTTACTTACAAGTAGCACAAAATAGTTCAGTTTGCAATTAAGTGAAATGCTTAACATTAATTCTTGAATTAGGTTCTAAAACTCACGATTCTTTTTATTAAACTTTCCTAGGGTTGGGCTTCTACTTTTACTTTTCCATGTTCTACTTGTTGTTTGCGAGATCTATCAAAAAAAAAATGTTTCTTTTTATTGAAGTAGGCGTTGATCTGCAATTTACTAGCAGAACACTTTTCAATCCTATAAGAACAACACAGGTGTGTTAGAATATGATGTTTGTAGTAGAATGACTCTACATGTTTATTGTTTCTTGAGGATGTCAGTTGGTTCAGCAAACCTTAACTTTCTTGACCTTGTTTTTGGGTTGTGCTTGTTTGTGACTAAGCAACATTTTTTGCACTCTAAGATTATTCGCAGTTAGGGCTTATATCTCATTAACATTATACTAAGTAATCCTGAATTCGTTTGGGCTTACTTACAGCAAAGACTAACTCTTGATCTAAATGTTTGCTTACTGCTTTAGCTGTTTCGCACTATTCCCCAAAGAATATCTGCTTTTCCTGAGATGTACTTAAGGTAATCTATGTTGAGTTCCCTATTTTGCAATTACCTTAGGAAGCCAAAGGTTATAATGTCAAGCTGAACATTTGCTTTTTGGAACAATAGTTGTTAGGTAGATTAGTATTTTGTGCAACCAATATCAACAATTTCTTATCCTTTTACTTTTCAATATCAACAATTTCATTTTCTTTTACTTTTCATAAATTGTTTTTCAATGACGTTATCACAAAAACCTTATCTTGAATTTGAGCTTTTAAATCCTCATTTTCAGCAGATTTTAAGTTCAATTTATCAATTAAAGAGTCACTCTGTTCTATAGTACGAACATGTGTCTTTTTAATTGAGTCAAACTGCTCTTTAAAAACCTGTTTCATATGATTAATTTCATTACAAAGACGCTCGTTTTCCAAAAGCAATTTTGCCACACTATTCTCCAGTTCCACATTTTTTGTCTCTATTTCACAATAATCATTCTTGACATTCTCTTCCTTGGACTTTTCTATCATTAATTTTATAATATCCTTCAACTTACAAATAGTATTGTCTTTGTCTTGAAGCTGAGCTTTCAAATCATTATTTTCAAAAAATTCTAGAATTTCGAGAGCATTTTGATTATTACAAGATTCATCTTTTTGAAAAATTTCTTGATTAAGTTGAATTAACAATTCAAGAGAAATACAATATTTTTCTAGTTGTGAGTAACTTTTCAAAAGATCATTATGCACATTTTGTGATTTTAAAAGCTCGGCCTCAAGATTGAAAAACTTATCACAAGATTCTTTTCTCTTTCTATCCATATTCACATATTCACCAATCAAAGACATAGAATTCATCACAGTTAAAAGAACTTCTTGAGAAATGATTTGTTGTAAGAGTCGATCATTTTCCAAAAGTAATTCTTTTTTAGCAATTTCCAAACATTGTTTGTCAACTAGGGATTGTTGAACAGCAGCGTCCATTTGGTCAAAAACTGTCTGTACTTCCATTATTTCATTTAGAAGATCT
>BQNB010186360.1:0-12133 GCA_026074375.1 Tanacetum coccineum
GCACCAAAAGCTTGGTATGATAGATTCAAAGCTCTTCTTATTGAACATGAATATAAAATGGGAATGGCAGATAACACTTTTTTTACTAAGAAGAAAAGTTCCAACCTCTTATATTCAACGACATTATATTCGGTTCGACTTGTCAAGACATGTGTGATGAATTTGCCAAAATCATGCATGACGAGTTCGAGATGAGCATGATGGGTGGACTTAACTTCTTCCTTGGACAACAAATAAACCAAATGGAAGATGGTATTTTCTTTAATCAATCTAAATATATTAAAGAAATGCTTAAGAAATTTGGCTTAGAAGAATCTAAACTAATGAAAACCCCCATGTTCTCCGATACCAAACTCACAAAAGATGAAGAGTTTGAGTCGGTAGATAGTACCAAGTATCGAGGCATGATAGGTAGTTTATTATACCTAATGGCAAGTAGGATCGATATCATGTTTAGTGTCTGCCTTTGTGCCCGCTTCTAAGAGGCTCCCAAAACCTCTCACCTTGAAGTGGTTAAGCGTATCTTCTGATACATTAAAGGCACTGCGCACTTAGGATTATGGTATCCCAAGGAGACTGGCATAGAAACAGTAGTATATGCCGACTCTAATCATGCGAGAGATTATATGGACCGAAAGAGCACTACAGTATTTGTACGTTCGTGGGATGTTGTTTGACATCTTGGTTCTCGAAGAAACAAACCGCTCTTGCTATATCCACTACCGAAGCCGAATACGTAAGCGCCGGAAAGGCATGTCAACAAGCATTATGGATGAAACAAGCTCTTATCGACTACGACGTTCAACTCGACGACATCCTAATCTTGTGCGACTATAAAGGCGCGATTGACCTTAGAAAAAACCCGGTGCAACATTCTCGAACCAAACACATCGAAATTCGTCACCACTTTCTTCGTGATAATATCCAGAAAGGACATATCTCAATCGAAAAAGTGTCGTCCGTCAACAACATCACCGACATTCTTTCGAAACCCCTTAAACGTGAATCGTTTAACTATCTACGTCTTGGTTTAGAAATGATGGAACACATTCCATAAATTACATTAGTCCGCTTCTCCTTCTTCTGTCTCAGTTCTAGTCCGTGTTCTATTCCGTGTCGTGAAAACTTAAATACTTCATCCGAAGTACCTTAAGCATTTTTAATTCGCAAAATTCAAATTAAAATGTCACTCCTCCTTGCAAAATTTTCATCAAAACTAAGTCCAAAATGCCTCGCTGAGGGCGGCCACCATATCCTCAGCGACCCCTCAATATATTTGGGACCGCCTGATAAATATAGGACCACCAATAGCAGGTACTATATTTTACACTTGGTTAAAAAAATTCCAAAAAAAACAAAACCAAACACACCCCTTCTTCTCTGCAAGCGACGAACACGACTAAAACTACTCAAAAACTCAAAATCAGCCATTAAAACACTAATTGAAGATAAAATCAACACCTACAATCATTCATAACATCATCAACATCATCAATTATAAGTCATTTCATCTATTTTCTTTCAATTTGAGTCTAGGGTTCATGAAGAACACAAAATTGAAATTGGGGATTTTTCGTTTTTCTTTCGATTTTGTACAATTAAGACTACTAGGATACAATGTATACCTAATATGCTTCCCGTAGACATATGATTTGTATACATTTATGAGTTTGTTGAAAACTGATTTCGAACCAAAACCCCAGTTTTATTTTCAAATCACCCACGTTAGAAACATAATAAAATTGTTGTTATGCATTGTTAATACAACTCAAAAACATTTTCAAACACATGCATAATGATCTTATGAACAAATTTCGAGATACATAATTCATATGTAACTTTGATTGTTTGTTAAACTTAAATGAACAAATTGTTCCTCATTTTGTTCTAGAGTTTTATTGTCAACTAACTTTTGATTATAACTCCATGGGTTAATTTGTAGTCAACTTTGTTATATAAAGTAAGTCTTTCTCCCTCACTCTTGAGGAATTTAGTCAAATCTTAAAGATACCGTTTAAAGGTCATGCATCACACACCGACATGTGGTCACTCGACTACTTGTCAATAAGTGTTCCGAGTAAAGGTTGTTATAAAACCACTCCTCCGTCTCCAAGTGTCATCAAGTCTTTCATTCAAATTCCTAGACAAGGTCAAGTCACTCATACTAAAAACAAGAAAACCATTATCGTCAACAAAAACGAAAGCTTAACTCGCAAGATTCAACCTCATATGAAACCATGGGTTGATATCATTTGTGAAAATGCCATTAGTTTGGACGGTTCATAAGTATCATGGTCTCGCTTATCTTTTGTCCTATGCTTTATTGCATCATGAAACCTCACTCGATACAATCTAGCATTCTTTGTTGTCAATAAGATGAAAAGACTCGAAGCAACCTAAAGAAATCTTACCTTACGGAATGCTTTTGACTAGATGTTCAAACATGTTGTGGTCTGTCTTTCCCGAGCTAGAAATTGATCGCTACATCTCACTTTTTCGAGGTCATTGCATCCTCGCTCCTCATTATGAGAGAAAGAAGTGATCGGATCGTGGTAAGAAAAGATCTCGTGAGTCAAATGCTAGCTCCTCCTCTACCACTCTAAATCATCCATCCTCATCTTATTCGTTGGATGATCCCATTGATGAAAATGATGATGAATCTTATCATATTCTAATCCTTTCCTTCCGTCTAAAAAATCTCTTTCCTCGTCAAATGATGTCTCTAGAGTCCATCAAACCCTCCTCATGAAAGTCATTACTTGAACACCCATCTCTCCAAAACTAATAATCTTTAAGCTCAACAACGAGATGCTCACCGAGAAGGGTTAAGGTCAATTGGACAAGCTCTCTACAGAACTATGATGGGTGGGAAACGGGAAGTGAAACATGTTGGCACAACTACTAAAGAAAAACTATTATATTATTTTATTATCATCCTCTGATTAATACAATTAATATCTCTCTAGTATTATAACTAGGAACTGGCAAATGTCATGTGATTTAAACTTGGATAATTTCTCACTTCTTAACTTTCTATGACTAGTAATTTTATGAATATGACTGCGAATTATGCCACTTTACTTGCTAAATGATTTGTATGTTAGAATAGAACTACCTTATTTTTGCTGAACTAGTGTTCATGAATTTGCTAGAAGGCTAAAATCGTCTTGGACTTAAGAAAAAGGGAAAACTGGAAATTTTCTTGCTTCCAGAAAATGGCCCCTTATATACCCGATGGCCCCCCAATATATTTGGGACCGCCTGGTTATATGGGACCGACACCAGGGGGAAAGAAAAATTTCGAGTTTACCTCTTTTTCTGTATCTTGACCTCCTAATACATCATAAGCTATATTTCCATTGTTTGGTATAAACCATATTTGACTTTCCTCTTCATCCACACCATGCTTTGCTCATGTTCTATCTATCAATTTCATTTATTTAAATCATTAACTTCTAATATACGCTCACATTACCTTCCTCATTCTCTTTTCCTTCATCATCAATGTCTTGCACAAACCATCATTCCAACTTCTCTAGAAAACCAAGAATGTCGGTTAGACAAGTATGGAAACACAAAACATCCACTCTATAATATCACTTCTTACCCAATGACTCACCTCCTCTTCTCTAAGAGTTACTTACAATCTCCTTCACACATTACTTACAATCCTTAAGTGATCAATGATCAACAACTCATAACATTTCACAATTCTGATTCTTACCACTAATCCATCCAATACCTACATTCATGTACAACTTCACCCGCACCATATAAATTAAATTTTCATCTTATTCTCATGCTCAAGTTGAATTTCACTCAAGTTTTTGTCATTGTTGTAAGTTTTCTAGACACCAATTCCAATCCTTGAGAAATGAAATCAACTTCATTTAATTTCTTCTATCCTGGTTTCCCATCCTCCACCCGTATTCCTCCAAATCATTGTTTCACCAAACTTCTTTTTCCCTCTTTAATTAATTTACTTATATGATTATTCTCATTAAATAAACTGATCTTTTTGTTTTTGATTACGGCATCTTCTACCTTTCAAGAATTAACTAGTGTAGATCTATGCCTTATCATGACTTTATAATTATCTACTTTCTATTGTAATGATTCATATAAATGTTGTATGAATTTGTCTTAGCTCTTATTAGATCTTGCTTTAAATTTTATGTTGCATGAATGTATTAGTTGCATTTGCTATTTGTATGAGTTTTTTATTGGTTGAATGAAACTCTACTTTTGGGTGACTTAAATATAATGTGTTGCTCTAACAGAATTGGTATCAGAGCCAGGTTATAGAGAACCAGGTCAATTGGACTATAACCATTTTCAAACATTGCATCATACAAAGGGATTTTCATAAAACATTCATTTATACATTACTTGTTGCATTAGTTGAGTATACTAGATGCTGCAGGGTTCACATACGCGTTTATAATATATTAAGTATATTATTATTGGTCTTATATATGTACTAATGTAAACTCTATTTGAGTGTTACAGATTCTGTCATGTCTTCTTCATCCACAGTCACCTACACATCTGTCTATGCTGATTCCGAGCTAAGGAGAGTCTTCTTGGGAACTGATGAGGAGCTGCCTGATGGAGGTTCTCCATGAGTCATCGTATACAGATACGATTGGATCTCCACCATGCATGCCGTTGCCCCGGCCTCTCTAGACTAGTGCCAGGATGAGCATACACCGTCTCCCAATTCGTTCCAGGTCCTGAGTACCCACCTTCACCTGTCGAGGTACCATACGTACCTGAGCCTGAGTACCCGACTAGTAGTGCCATCCGATAACTTAAAAGCAACCCTTATGAGACCAGCCTCGACTGCTGATGCCTTCACTTCCGCACATTGTCACCAGGCTATGTGGCAGACTCCGATCCGGATGAGGATAGAAGTGAGACACCTGAGGAGGTATAGATCATGCTCGTTCTATCTACTGCCGATAGATGGATTGGTGTTTATGAGCCTTATGATGATGACGGATGATGATGATGTTTCTGATGATGAGGATGTGGGATCCCTTTGAGACGAGGATGATGACGAGGGGAGGGAGGGGAACTTAGCTCCGTACGATCTTCTACTGTACTGTTGCAGAACTTTGTTCTCAGTAGGGATACAGAGGCATTTGAGATGATGGTCTTGCTCCTAACAACCAGATCAACTCAGACTAATGTCCCTTTTCTCTCAAGAACACGTCTCAGTAGGCATGGAAGACTGTCAGATGTAACACCCCAAATTGTTGGTCGTATCGGGAATATAGGGTCCGGGCAGTGTTACTTCATAGATCAATAACACAAGACTGTATTTAGAACGACCAAAAAAGTCGTTTAAAACTGATACCAGTGGATTTTTAACAAAGTATTGTTACATAAGCGATAGCTTACTTGTCCAAATGTTCATATAATACAAGATTTCTAGCCCCATACAGTTATTTAGAAAAATGATTACGAACAAAATCTTTAACACCATGATATCCCAAATCAAAACCTCCAAGGTATCCCTTTATACCTCTGCTTAACTGCTCCCCTGAAAAACATTGCTTTAAAACGTCAACAATAATGTTGGTGAATTCATAGGTTTGATAAATCATATATTGTAGGACCACAAGATTTCCCAAGTGTATGATAATGCAACAGATGCAGACATCATATAAATGTAATTACGTTGCTCTAAGCTCATGACACTGAAGCTTGACGTGTATGAATACTAAATTAATGGCCTACATTGCCCGTGGTGATGTTCTAACCCGCAACATCCTATATTCGACATGGTATACGTTCATTTGTCCAGTGATAGCTAATCACCCGAACGGGGTTGTCAAACCCAATAGATCTATTAATAACATTCGCGCTCACAAGTCCCGCCGCGATTGACAGTTCATGATAATGGGCTCAGATATGGGTTATCGCTACTTAGGCAACACGTAATCATAACATGAAACTTAACCACTTGTGTCCAATTGTAAAGCATTGCATGTTTTTCACCCCAAAAACTTTATAAAACAAAAACATGTAAAACGTGGGGCTATGAACTCACCTTGAGTTCTGATAATCCAAATATCACAGATAACTCGTCACGCAAATCGTCAGATGCAACCTATTTAATTTAAGGTCGTATAAGTACTAATTACATTAAGTACTCCTACCATGCATAAGTCTATATAGCTAATCACCATCTAAATGTTTAAGTGAAAACATGTTTATAAAATTAAAACGTTTATAAACATACTTTTGGTAAAATCGTCATAACTTTCACGTTTCTAATCCGTTTCTTGCGTTTCTTATGCCCATCTTTTCGTATTAAGACGGGTTATCGATATTTGACATTTTTATAATTTTGGTCCCCTGATGAACAGTAACTTTTACTGTTCACACCAGACATGAGTTTTATTTAAATCGTATTTGTTGTCGTAAAACCCGTAAATGTCGTATTTTATTCGTTATAGCTCCGTTTTTAACGATTCTTTCGAGCACGATCTCGTAATTGAAAGTTCTATAATTTTATGAGGTTTACAAAAATATAACTTTCTGTCATGAATAGTGTTTTTACTGTTCATAGTTTATAAAATTATTTTTATAAACTTTTAATTACCGAAAACCCGCGAAATTCATAACTTATTCGTTATAAATTGAAAAATTGCGATTCTTATCATTTTGGAATCCTAAAAATGTGTATTATTTATTAAAAATATCAACACTTGCTGTTTAAAGTTTTTATAAAAATGTTTTTATAAAAATTTATTTACGACTCCGTTTATTAACGTATAACTCGTTTTTAACGTAACTTTTTCGTTATTAATCCGTTTGACAAGTTTCTTACCTTTTCGGAATCGTCGCGAAATGTATTATCTTATAAAAACATAAAATAAGTATGTCTTATACACGAATTTTGGACAGAATGTTGGTGCTAGTTTGATAAGTCCATTTTCAACCTTTGTTTCCTTTATTTATCATTTTGTATTTCACCAAAAGTCTCATATGTGCCTTATATTTTATATATGTCATATATCATATGTTTATTATGTCCATGGTCCATCAAGGTCCTTTTTGTCCCAACATTACAAGTCCTTTATTTTACATAATAAACCATAACTTTTATAATTAACCATAAATCACTAGTTTTTATATATAGTTATTTTACATAAAAACCATGTTATATATTCTTTATTTCATGATTTACTAACATCTATAAATGTGAGTAGTGTACAAAATCATAATCACAAGTAAAATTATATTTTTCATGTTCAAAAGTATTCCTAATGGTGATTTCACTATATAGCACATCATATACATAAAAACTCATAAACTAAAAGCATAAAGGTTTAAAGTAGACCTTATGATGTATGATGATGATGAGAAACAAATGCTAAACCCGTGTTTAGCCTTAAAATCCAAGCTTGCACTTAAGAAAACCCTTGTTTACTTAATAAAACCCTAGTCTTCCTTTTCTTGATTATTACTTGAAAATGCTTAGCCAATGCTTGGAAATACCTTAGAATGTCTTATAATGGATGTGTATAGAAGGGTATAGGTTGAATAAAATTTTGTATGGATAGTTTAGAGGGGGAGGGTTGAGCCGTGGCTTTTATAAGAGAAAAAGGGAAGAGAAGTTTGATTTTTAGCTAAGGAAATACTTGTGTGTTTACTTATTAAAAAGGGTAAGTGTTATATATATATATAAGGAACTTAGTAAAGGTGCAAGAAACTAACAAAGACCATTGACTAGTCCAAGGGGGAGGGAAATAGGGGGCGGCAAGATGAGGGAAATGGGGGAAAAGATTGGTCAAATTTACTATGCACTAGATAGGCCATACCTCCTTAATGGTTTATGTCTTATGGTTCCCTAAATGAGACATCATCCCATGGAATTAAGGGATGATGTTTCTAGTTTCTTTTCTTTTCTTTCTTGTAATGTTTACTTGCATTTTATAAAAGGAAAGTGTAAGTGAAAGTATGAAAGTTTTAATTAAATGTAAAGTGTAGTTTTCTTTTTATATAAAAGTATACTTGTAAAGTGTTTGTTAATTTGTACATATACATTTATATAGGACATGTATATGTATGCTCATATGCATAAAGTTTCATAAACTTTGATCGTTGTATAAAAACGTAGGTATTTGTTGAAGCGTAGAATTATTTTTGCGGTTCCGGGTATACTTAAACGTACTTTATCGCGAAACGAATATAATTTACGTAACCGATAAAATAAAGTAAACAACGGCCATAATTATTCTCAAAATAATTATTTATTACTTGATTGATGTAAACGCTTAATTGTTTGATGCCCGTTTACATTGAACGCTAATTTTTAGCTTACGCGATTTAGCTTAACATTTATGATTTAAAGCAAATGCGTACAATACAAAAGGTACATTGCGGATTTATCGACGTCGTCAATGACTTGAAAACACAGGGTGTTATAGACTTCCCCCGTTAAACGAGCCTTGTCCTCAAGGCTCATGATGCAGCACTTGACGACGGTGTGGTCTTGGTGAAGAGGTGTGGATATTTCTTCTTGAATTGGTCTTCACGCTCCCACGTGAACTCAGGACCTCTCTTGGAGTTCCATCGAACCTTGACTAATGGGATCCGACTTCGCTTCAACCGTTTAACTTCACGGCCCACTATTTCTAATGGTTCCTCAACAAAATGAAGCTTGTCATCAAGATGAAGTCCATCCAACGGAACGGCTAATGGTTCGTCGGCATGACACTTTTTCAGGTTGGACACATGGAATGTATTATGAACTCTGCTCAGCTCTTCAGGAAGCTCGAGCTTGTAAGCAACCTCTCCAACCTTTTCTAACACCTTGAAAGGTCCAACATACCTAGGGTTTAACTTCCCCCGTTTGCCAAAACGTACGACCCCTTTCCAAGGCGAAACTTTAAGCATAACATTATCCTCGACTTGAAATTCCATCGGCTTACGCTTTAAATCGACGTAACTTTTCTGTCGATCACGAGCGGCTTGCATCCAAATTCTGTACTTGATGATTTTCTCAGCGACTCTTGAATCAGTCTGGACTAATGTATTTTGAGCTTCTCCAACTTCGGTCCAACAAACAGGTGAACGACACTTTCGACCATAAAGTGCTTCGAATGGTGCGGCCTTGATGCTAGCGTGATAGCTATTGTTATATGAGAACTCGACTAATGGCAAATGGTTAACCCAACCCTTTCCAAAGTCGATCGCACAAGCACGCATCATATCCTCGAGAGTTTGAATGGTCCTCTCGCTTTGCCCGTCTGTTTGTGGATGGTAAGCAGTACTTATATCTAGATTAGTACCCAAATCGTTATGAAGTGACCTCTAGAAATTGGATGTGAACCTTGGGTCACAATCACAAATGATTGAGACAGGTATTCCATGTCTCGTGACAACCTCCTTTAGGTATATTCTAGCAAGCTTATCCATAGGATCAGTCTCTCTCATCGGTGTGAAAATCGCAGACTTAGTGAGTCTGTCAACAATAACCCAAATAGTGGCGTAGCCTTGCGACGTCTTAAGAAGCTTCATAACAAAATCCATAGTGGTATTGTCCCACTTCCATTCAGGTATCTTGGGTTGTACCAACAATCCTGATGGCCTTTGATGTTCAGCCTTGACCTTAGCACAGGTCAAACACTTGCTAACATAGGTGGCGATGTCTACTTCCATATTGGGACACCAATATAGCTTCTTCATATCTTGGTAAATTTTGTCAGAACCCGGATGTATAGAGTACTTTGATTTGTGGGACTCGTGCATGATCACAGTCCGCAAATCGTTATAACAAGGTAGCCAACTCCTGCCATTGAGGCATAGGGTTCCGTCCGCATGGGGTTCCAACTTTTCCGTCCTAATCGCCTTTGGATTTTTAGCATTTTCAACCAACATTCCTCTAACATCTTCATTCTTGATGTTCTCTGGTTTCCGTGCTTCAGTCTGAGCATTCAAGATTTGTTTGGGAAGGTCCAAACTAATAGTCATAACTAAGGCTCGAAGTCTTAACGGTGGTTCTTGTTCTTTCCTGCTCAAAGCATCAGCAACGATATTGGCTTTCCCCGGGTGATAACAAATATCGCAATCGTAATCACTAAGCAACTCTAACCATCGACGTTGTCTCATGTTTAGTTCCTTCTGATCAAGAATGTGTTGTAAGCTCTTATGATTAGTGAACACTGTACACTTGGTTCCATACAGATAGTGCCTCTAAATCTTGAGAGCGAACACTACTGCTCCAAGTTTTAAATCATGCGTCGTATAGTTCTTCTCATGAATTTTCAACTGGCGTGATGCATAAGAAATCACCTTTTCTCTTTGCATCAACACAGCGCCCAAACCCTTCTTTGAAGTGTCACAGTATGCGATGAAATCATCGCTTCCCTCAGGTAATGCAAGGATTGGTGCACTGCACAACTTCTGCTTCAACAGTTGAAAAGTTGCTTCTTGTTTATTGCCCCAAACAAACTTGACCTTCTTTTGAGTAAGCTTAGTCATTGGTTTGGCGATCTTTGAAAACCCTTCAATGAATCTTCGATAGTACCTAGCAAGACCTAAAAATTGACGAATCTCCGTTGGTGACTTAGGAGATGTCCAATCTTTAATGGATTCAATCTTGGCTGGATCCACATGAATTCCTTCACTATTGATCATGTGACCTAGGAACTGTACTTTGGGAATCCAAAATTCACACTTGGAAAATTTTGCATACAACTCCTCTTTCTTAAGCAACTCTAAGATTAGCTTAAGGTGCTCTTTGTGTTCTTGCTTATTCTTTGAATATATCAGAATATCGTCAATAAAGACAATCACAAATTTATCCAGATATGGTTTGCACACCCGATTCATAAGGTCCATGAATACGGCAGGTGCGTTTGTCAAACCAAACAGCATAACTTGAAATTCGTAATGGCCGTAACGAGTTCTGAAGGCAGTCTTCGGAATGTCTTCTTCTCGAACCCTCAGTTGGTGATAACCTGACCTTAGGTCGATCTTCGAGTAGACACTCGACCCTTGAAGCTGATCAAATAAATCATCAATTCTAGGGAGTGGATAACGGTTCTTCACTGTCAGTTTGTTTAATTCCCGATAGTCAATGCACATCCGGAATGATCCATCCTTCTTCTTGACAAACAAGACCGGAGCTCCCCAAGGTGAGGAACTGGGTCTTATAAAGCCTTTGTCGGACAGCTCTTTCAGTTGCTCAGATAACTCTTTCATTTCGGAAGGCGCCAATCGATAAGGTGCCCGTGCTACAGGTGCAGCACCAGGTACCAAATCAATTTGAAACTCCACTTGTCGAGTTGGAGGAAGACCCGGCAAGTCCTCAGGAAATACTTCGGGAAAGTCTTGAACTATTGGTACATTCTCAAGTCACTTCTTCTCCAGGGGATGCGAACAATCTTCTCGGCACACACAATGACCGCTTGGTACTTCGCCAACCAATCCATACCGATTATAGCATCGAAACTACCAAGTTCTATAGGCATTAAGTTTATGTTGAATTGGTGGTTTAGGAAGTTTAATGTGCAACCCTTAAGGATAGTGTTTAACCCAATTATTCTCCCGTCAGCTAGTTCGAAATCATAATAGTGATCTAGGGTAGATGGCTTGATGTTAATTTGGGAGCTAAATGCAGTTGACACAAAACTTTGATCGGCACCCGTATCAAATAAGATATAAGCATAGCGGTTGTTTAGAAGGAACGTACCCGCAACGACGTTGTCTGGGTTTGCCCCCGCATTTCCAACCACATACACCTTCGCTGGAGCCCTGTCATTTCCAGCTTGATTACCACGGTCATTGTTTCTTAGTCTTGGGCAGTTTCTTTTAAAGTGGCCTTGAGCTCCGCACTCAAAGCAACCATTGCCCTGCTGATTATTGTTGTTGTTGTTACGGTTGTTGTTGTTGTTGTTGTTGTTGTTGTTACGGTTGTTGTTGTTGTTGTTGTTACGGTTGTTGTTGTTGTTGTTAGCAGGCCGTATCCTACAGTCCCTGGCCAGATGGCCAACCCTATTGCAGTTATTACACCTAGGTGGACAAGGACCTGCTTCATGTTGGAACAAATTACAAACGACTAAGTGTCGTTTCTGCTGTTAGACATATTCGTTTCTGCTGATAGCACTAAGTCGTT
>BQNB010186361.1:0-12133 GCA_026074375.1 Tanacetum coccineum
TTCGAACGGCTAGTTCGATCGTTTCGTTCGAGCCGCTAGTTCGATCCACCCAAGAAGACGCTAGTTCGATCCTTCGTTCGAACGGCTAGTTCGAATGCCTTGTTCGATTGACTCGTTCGATTCCCTTCTTCGATCCCTCTAGTTCGAACCAAGCTAATTCGAAACACAACTTCTCAAAACTCAAAAAAACACGATTTTTAACGATTTTTAGCAAAAATTCTTGTACAACTAGTATTACTAACCCTATAGGAACAATAAAAATGAAAACTTTAAGGTTTTTAAGCCAAAAAATTTTTAACACTAATTTGATCTTTGTAAAGGTTTTGAACACTAATCAAACACAAAAATCTAAACACACCACTCCATGGCTCTTGATACCAATTGAAGAATACTAGTAATCTAATGAATCAACCAAGAACAAGAAGTGAGATGTGGGTTGGATTGTTAGAGAAACTTGGATGGAATGGATGATGTGTGTATTATGGAATGTATGGAATGAAATAACAAATGAACAACCAACAATGAACAACCAACAATGAACAACCAACCCTCTCCAAGACTAGGAGAGGGTGTATAAATACTACCATGGCCGGCCCATGGGCTGGAGTTGGGCCACCCATGGGCCTTGGGCCGGACTAGATTACTAATCTAATCCTTATACTAACTACGAGCTAAGACTTGTTACAACTTTGGAAGTGACTGACACTTTTCGTGTTTCCAACAGACTTCATATACTTGCTTCAACGAAATTGTGTTTAAATACTAAATTTTGGTAGATCGTAACTCATAACAGAGTCTAGCCCAGTTAGTTAAAGGTGTGGTCGTCAGTGTGTAGCTAAGAGGTACCTAATTCGAATCTAGTGAATGGATTTTTGGTGTTTTATTTTTAGTTCTACCGAAATGGGTTTATTAATCACAAATGGTATATTGTATCACTAGCCTATAAACCCGTGATAAATCACGGGTGGCTTATAAAATGTCAAAAAAATCAAAGTTCAAAATACTTAAAATTACGAATATCAGTTCTCCCACATTTAGCAAAACATTTCAAAACAACTAAAAAGCGAATAGAAAATAATGTTCATATAAAAATGATAAGATGAAATAAAAGTTTGCATTATATTATGGGAATAAAACAACTATTAGACATGTAACTTATAAACATGTCAACACATGCATCTTAAATAGAAAGTAAAAGAAGTTCATCTTAAAATTTTAAAGGAGTGTCGTCAACCAATATTGCTCAGTTTTATAAAATAACAAAGAACAATAAACTTAACAATGAAAAATAAAATAATGTGAAAACATAAGTTTTTATAAGATAACTTAAACTTAAATAGCTATTTAGTGGTACCATAGTATCTGGTTGTGTACCATAACATAAATGATGAATTCACTGATGAAAACAAAGTAGACAAAATCCAACGATAAACATAAACAATTGTCTCAAAGTAACAGAAATTAGGAAGATAAACGAAGACATTTTATTTCGAATTTTCCACATATCATCACTTGTCTTCCTTTTCCTTCTTTGGAGAAAGCAACTTCTTTTTGGTAGAAGAAAAGAGAGAATCATTATCCGCATCAATCACATTTAGCAATTTTGATTTTTCGGGGCTGGTAGTTGTACTTTTTTCATCATCACGCAAAGCCATGTTATCCCCGGTAATAGACAAGACCGCTTGTTAACATAAAAAACATGTTAAGTTATTACAAATCTTCTATCTATATATAGATATATGACTTGACATGCAACATAGTAGACACGTGTATGGTATGTTTACCATTGCTAGTTTGCTTCCTGAAGGAGGAGACATGGATGAGCATGCAGGCTGTGACATCAATTCAAGAGCAGAACTCTGAGAGTTGGATTGTATTTCATGTTTATACAAAATTTACCGGTAAACATAATATTGGACACATTATGAATCTGTATGTATACAAAACCTTACCTGATCATCAGATTCTCTTTTAATCGGCTCATTTATTATATCAGTATCATTTGTCAACTGGGAAATACCATACGTATGCTTGTCCTTTTCAATGTTGAAATCTTTGATATTAACTTTGAAAGCATAGATGTTTTCAAGGAGTTTGTTAAAGTCAGTGGGGAGAATGTCCTTGTCTCCCTTTTGTCAATTTAGATGAACGAAATAAATAGGTACATTTAATATATGGATTTAATATGAACTCGAAATTGAACACTTTATGTTGTATGTCATACCTTCCTCACTTCCTGCAGAACTTCAGCTGCACTCTTGTCAATTATCGGGTGTGCTTGTCTGTCAAACAAAGTGAGTGAAACTGATCCAGTTGAGTCCATCACTCGCAATGGAATTTTGTACCTTTCATGAATTGTTAAACAAATAAGTAAGGTGTTAAAATGTATGAGAAATTGAAATATTTGTAACAGCTTACTTATACTCTACATCAGTATCTTTACCGCACACCTTATTGGTACACATGAATACAATCCTCTTTTTAACAACCACGCCATACTCATTTTTTTCTGTAATAGTATCTTGGTTGGCTTTATGGTTACATTTCACACAAGCAAGGTACCACCAATCAGATTCACGCTCAATCTTCTTAACAGTTGCTACAACAACATATGACATAGCCTGTAAGCACATAAAGCAAATTACTCATATATATTTATAAATAAGAGGAAGTCACGCATAGAGATGTTTTAAAAAGTACATATTATACCTTTCTAATATCACGAATGTCATTAATACAAACTTTTGACAAGTTGTTCAAAAAGTCTTTCTTAACAGAATAACTTGAAAAGGTTGTAAGATGAGTAACACAGTGATCCTCTCCCTCATGACTACGATTCTCAATCAACCTGTTAAGAAAGAAGGTTAGTTAAAGTAGGTGAATAGAAGTTGTTTAAGGATCAAAGTTAACATGATTGTTGTGTTAACAACTCACTGTTGCTTAAGGTTGCGTATGTCAAACATGCTCGAGACAACATGTTTACTTGTTGGAATAATTGAATTTGATATTTTCAAAGAATGGATAACAATGACAAATGAGTAATAGATTTTGCTGAAAAATAAGACTCACATTTATAGATTTTGTGCTTCATGAACTGTAAGATGATGACAACATGGCCCAAGTTTTGTTGATCGCCTAATGCGTTGTTCAACTAGAGGGCATAGTCACCCCACAAAGTGATATTCCTAAGTTTGATATAAAGCAAATTACTTATATATATTTATAAATAAGAGGAAGTCACGCATAGAGATGTTTTAAAAAGTACATATTATACCTTTCTAATATCACGAATGTCATTAATACAAACTTATGACAAGTTGTTCAAAAAGTCATTCTTAACAGAATAACTTGAAAAGGTTGTAAGATGAGTAACACAATGATCCTCTCCCTCATGACTACGATTCTCAATCGACCTGTTAAGAAAGAAGGTTAGTTAAAGTAGGTGAATAGAAGTTGTTTAAGGATCAATGTTAACATGATTGTTGTGTTAACAACTCACTGTTGCTTAAGGTTGCGTATGTCAAACATGCTCGAGACAACATGTTTACTTGTTGGAATAATTGAGTTTGATATTTTCAAAGAATGGATAACAATGACAAATGAGTAATAGATTTTGCTGAAAAATAAGACTCACATTTATAGATTTTGTGCTTCATGAACTGCAAGATGATGACAACATGGCCCAAGTTTTGTCGATCGCCTAATGCGTTGTTTAACTAGAGGGCATAGTCACCCCCACAAAGTGATATTCCTAAGTTTGGTACCACTGCAAATAACGAATGTCAACAGTAGCATGGCCGATGACATTTTACAAAGTAATATTACAAATGACTTATGTTAAATCCTCCAACTCCAAACGGATGAACGGGCGCCTATTACCATCAACCATAACATGGTCGATGGTACCACAAGAGATTAGATCTCTTATTAGATTTGTATAAATACATAAGAAAATTTGAAGATGCATGAGTAATCAAAATGTTAATATGATTGATAAGGATTTGAATTTGAAACGGATTTTTTGTAAACCGTAAGACATGTTAGATTGGTTTTCCTCTTGAAGGAGAGTGTCTAATATTTTAAACCTAAATCCATGCACTGGTCCACTGTAAGTCTCACATGGAGTGACATCGGTAGCCTTATAAATATGGATTTTATTTTTGTTTTCAACGATTTTGGGAGTTCCTTGGCTGTCCCCAACGGAAAAGGTAGAAATATAAAAGCATTTACCTTCTTCCAAACACTTTTCAAACTTAGGACAAATACTCTCCATCACAGTGGCAACAATCTTGTTTTTCTATAATTTAAATTCATAATAACATTATTACAACTATGAAAAATATGAAAAGAATTGTATAACAAAAACTATACAAATGCAAATAATACCTCCTCGTCTTGTAGAACCATCTCAATCTTCCAAGTTTCCATTGGATTTTTGAAGGCCATTAATTTCCATAAGCGTATAATCCTTACTTTGATACACCAATCATCTTGCAATGATGTTAACTCCTTGATCATGTTAGTTTTGGTAACAATGAGGGATATTTTCGAGTGATAGAATACAAATGAGATGTAAACGATGGAAAGAGTATTGTGAAAGTGTTGTAACTCATATGTGTCAATTTATAGGGTTAAGGCATAACGGGACATGATATGATCAAATAAATGTATTTTTACAAAATAATTTGAAACATAATTACAAAGATACAAACCAAAAATACTTAACAGACAATACAGTGTGATAGAAATTAGGAAAATATACAAATTTATTAAGCAAGATATGACAGCTACGAAATACTCAATCATATCCCATTTATGTAGGAAACCAATTATGCATCCTAAAAATAAAACCCCCATAAAAAATATTTGCTTGATCCCTAAAAAAATTTGTGACATCTCATCAATTAAAATTGGCAAATTAGGACCTAAAAGAAATAGGAAAAAAAGAATAATCAAATGGAGCTATTCATTTTTTAGGCACAATCAGATTACTCATTTTAATGATTCTTTCATATTGATTGTCAATTAAGAAAATAGAAAATAACATACAATGGATTGGTATAAGTTGAAAAACCCACAAAGTAAACATATCGTGTATCAATTTGAGATTATGATTGATGGTTACATTGCATGAATTTTGGAAACTTTGAAATTAGATGAAATCAGATTGATGGTTACAAAGCTGAAAATTCGGTTGTTACGAATGGTAGTGGAAAGTCAAAATGAGTACATAAAGTATATATATGACATGGATAAAAATGACATGGCTTTTAGTGACGTGGCATTTATGCCTAGGTGGATTAAATGAGGTGGCAAAATTTTAAAATAACCTTTGTTTATAATATAATATAGATAAGATGATGCTAGATCAGTTTGTATGTACTTTGGTGAGTAGCTAGAAGAACCAGAGTTCTAATCTTGCTAAGGGCTGTTGTTGTGTTCTATTTTTTAACAGAATTTGCGTAACTGGTACACTAAAATTCCTCTTTACCATTGAATTTGTCCAAGAAGTAATTTTATCCAAGACGTGTTTTTGTCCGAGAAAGAGATCACCGAAAATTGATTTGTCCGAGATCCTCTTGTCTGATGTTATACTTGTCCGAGAAAAGTTTTACCAAGAATCATATCGTCCGATATCGGGCAGTATTGATCAAATTTGGTATTTTCTAAATTCCTCACCGGAATTGTTCATCGAATTTGACAAATGAAATCGCTAACCAAATTTGGCCTTAATCGAAATTGCACATCAAAATTAGTACATTGAAGGTTAATCGAAATTACAATGGAAATTGAATTTAAACGTCACCATAACATAACTTTATCATCTTAATATCAATAATCCTTTCATAACAAACTTCACAATGTCGACTGAATAAGATATTTATGTTGCTGGTTCCGAAAACCACCCTCCTATGCATAACAAAGAAAACTATGTTCCATGGTCAAGTCGTCTTCTTCGTTATGCAAAGAGCAAACCCAATGGGAAATTGCTAGTGAAATCCATTCTTGAGGGTCCGTACAAATACCGAATAATCGAAGAACCTGATGACCTAGATCATACTATTCACATCAAACACACAAAAATAAAAGAAAATTCTAGAGAGAGAAATAGGTTTTAGAGAAAGAAAGAGGAAGAAAGAATAATGGAAGATTACATATGAGAAATGAGTAACCAACACCCTCCTAACAAGCTATGAGGGTGGTATTTATACCCTAAGAGGGTTTTAAGCCACATGGGATTTCTTTGGGCCGTGACTAACATAAGAGGGCTTTAAGCCCGTAACTTAGGCCCAATTAGATTAAAGCAATTTCTGTAAACTACGTTTTCCTATACAAGGCTCGGGAATATATAATGACCATCACTTTACTAAAAATGAGGCTAATAATCTCCTCCTAAGGGGTGATCATTGCACTTATTGCTTTACTTCGTATGACGTCTTGAATCTTGGAGCCTTGTATGCGTGGGAATTCCTTTGAAGTTCCTTTGGCATGCTTGTAATCTTGGATCTTGGTCTTTGACTTGATATCTTTTAACTTTAAACTTGATATCTTGATCTTTAGCTTTGAGATAATCTTAGATACTTCTTGACCTGAACACTTCTTACCAACATACTCATCCGTTGACATCACTTGAAGGCTGACAATCTTCTCACCATAGACCTTGTGACTTGATCTATTTGAAATCATATACTTGACGTTCTTTGAGGAAGTTCTTGTATATCAGAGTTTAAGAAAGTGTATCTTTAAAATTTAGAGTTGTCTTTAATTTTTGATTAATGCCATTGAATGTATCCATTAACTTTGAGAATGAGTATGTGGCCTTGACTGCGGCTCAGCTGGAATATGGTGGAAATGCCATCGACTTGTCATGCATGTTTAAGTTAGTAATAAACAGATATGGATGAATATGTCTTTGTTATTTTGTCGAATATGGTTGCAATAACCACGGTTCTCTATTAATTAGTATAAATACTGCCTGTGATCAGGTAGAATTTAAAAGAATCTCCTTGATAGGGTTTCACAGATGCACTAGCCGTTCTTATTATCGGAGCGTCTCAAAGCTGACAACACAGTAAGAGTGAATCTATGAGTTACTATCTCACTGATTGAGCTGTCAATACGTGTTCAGTCTTCCCATGCCCAGATGCCCTTTTGAGGCTTCCACAATGGACATGAGATTGAAACTTGTTTGAAAATCAGTCGACATGTTAATGAATAAAGATTTTTAAACATATCAAAAGTTTTATGTTTTCAAAAAGCATCCGTCAATTCTCATTATTACACACAGATTATATTTGTATCTGTGTTGACTCTTGTACAACTTGTGTTCTTGATAATGAACAACAAATGTATATGGAATTGTGTCCTAATGAGATTTATTGATTGATCTCATTGGCTCTAGACTCTATAAGTGCACTTTTGTTATTTGGTAATCGGAGGCTGGAGCGGACTACCACTTTTTTAATATCTACAATCTCAGAGTGAGAAAGTCAATAGAAATGTGTTTATCTTCATGAGAAATGAAACAAACTTCTTTTGAGAGAAGCCTGAGTAGCTGGGATGGTTTATCCATTGCATCACTGGGTCAATGATGACTTGTCTTCAATACTAGAATCATCTTTGTAATTACCAATAAATTATGCATTAACCTGGTTTCTATCTAAGGTTGTATGGAGGGCTTGTTTCTTTACTCCCTTTATCCTTACATTTCTTTTTAATTCTTTAACCCTTTCAATGTTATTCCAACACGTCCTTATTATCACCATGTTGGGTTTGTTCCCGTGATGACTCATGCGTTGGATAACATTTTTCCCAATCTCACTTTACTCCTTTTTTTCTCAATCATACGTAAGGAATTCTATTATATCTAATGGAGTGTCCCTGGGTAGATCCCTCCAGTTTTGGCTGGATCATAGAACAAAATACTTATTCTTAACCGCTTTATAACACCGTAAGAAACAATAGTTGGTCGGTCTTTGGTATTTCCATAGTAGCCATAAAACTATTGAAACAATAATCAACGTGTTCGAGAAATCATTTATAACACATTGAGATTTTTCTAAATCACCAAAAAGCCCCCTACATATATGCATCATATTATGAAAGATTTGCACATGCAAGGTCGAGAACGCACTTACAATCAAGAGATCTTATCTATATTAAGCAATATTGATCACATTTTAATCATTATTCTCCCCCTCAAAAATTGCATATGTGGTGACAATTTTTGATTTAACAAGTGAATTAAAATACAAGTTAATGTACGGTGATCCACTTGTAGAATAAAAGAGCATGGGGAAAATAATGAAGCATGCCAAATGAACTAATATCAAAATTTATACTCCCCCTCAATAATAGATTGAAATGAAAACTTAGAGTGTGAGTTTGTTGAGCACACAATTTTGAAAGATCTTAAATATTTCTTTTGAAAATATCTTGAAAAATTATGCTCAATAAAAAAATGATTTTTAATTTATCTTATGAAGTATCATTATTCTAAGTACTTCTCTTGAGCATTCAAAACTTTGAATGTTTATATAACTTTGCTCAAGACCGAGAAGATGTGAAGTTCTCTTTGTTTAGGAATAATGTGCATAAATGAACATTTTCCTTTTTTTAGAGACCGAGTCCTAAGCTTACATTTACTTAGAAGTCGTAGAGAGAAAAAAGTTGAAGGGTAATGTTTTGAAAACATTTGAAACTCTCGCTCGAATTTCATTTATACACACGTGTTAATATTAATCAATATTTCTAGGTGCGTAAATGTTATCGATTTACGAGAGACATGACGAAGTAGATTATTTTTGGTATTTTTGAAATTTTTCGATTTTGTATTAGCTTTTATAGGTTTTATAATTTTATATTTTGTTTTTCTGATAAATATATACAAAGAATTACTGTGATTTTGCAAGACGTTCAAGCTACTGTGGAGACAAATTACGCATACCAAGGCGACGAACCAAATAATTAAAACTATCTACTAGAAGGGCTTTGGTAAAGAGGTCGGCCAATTGGTAATCAGTCTTGACAAAATACAGTTTAATTGTACCATTTTCCACGTGCTCCTTTATGAAATAATAGCGGATAGCGATGTGTTTGGTTCTTGATTATTGGACTAGGTTGCAGGATATGGCTATGGCTGATTTCAAATCACAATAGATAGGAATCTTGTGAAAGTGAAAGCCATAATCTTTTAACTGTGTCTATATCTAAAAGACTTGGGCACAACAAGCAGATAGAGACACATATTCTGCTTCTGCGGTTGACAGCGACGTACAATCTTGTTTCTTCGAGGACCATCTCACCAGCTTTTCACCTAAGAATCGAGTTCCACCGGAAGTACTCTTAAAGGTGTCTCAACATCCCTTATAATCAGCATCTAAAAATCTAGTTAGTTTAAAACAAGAATCCTTCGTATACTAGAGACCCATATTAACGGTTCCATAGAGATAGCGAAATATCCTTTTAAACTATTTGAGGTGCTTTTTGGCTTAGCCTGGTACCGAGCACATAAACAAGTAGCATGTACAATGTCTGGTCTGCTTGACGTAAGATACGTAAGGGTACCAATCATGCTTTGATATTTCATTGCATCGACTAGAGTCCCATTTTGATCTAGGTCAAGTTTATCTTCGATCTCTATTGGAGTACCAAAAGGATCACAAGTTTCCATTCCATATTTTTTAAGAATTTCTAACACGTAGTTAGACTGGTTTATGAAGATGACATAGGGGATTGGTTAACTTTTAAACCAAGGAAAAACATCATTTCCCTCATCATCGACATTTCAAAGCGGCTTTTCATAAGGGGAGAAAATAATTGGGTATATCTAGGGTTTGTAGAACTAAAGATAATATCATCTACATAGACCTGTACCACTAAGATGTCATCGTTGAAGCACCTTATAAAAAATGTTGGATCAATGGTGCCTTTGAAAAAGTGATTCTGTAGGAGAAACTTTGACAATTCATCGTACCATGCCCTTGGTGCTTGCTTTAGCCCATATAGTGCTTCTTTAGCTTGTAGACATGGTTTGGATGATCAGCATCAATGACACCTTCAGGTTGACACACGTGCACATCTTCTTTTAACAAACCATTCAAGAAAGTAGTTTTTACATCCATTTGGAATACAATGAATGATTTGTGTGCCGCGTATGCCAAAAATATCCTGATAGCTTTCATTCTAGCAACCGGAGCGAAGGATTCTTCAAAATCTATTCCTTCCTCTTGATGGTACCCTCTCACAACCAGGCGAGTCTTGTTTCTAATAACCATATTCTCTTCATCATGCTTGTTTTTGAATAACCATTTCAAAGTAAGGGGTTTTATGTTATCTGGAGCAGGAACTAACACCCATACATCAAGCCTTTTGAACTGGAGAAGCTCTTCTTGCATTGAGTCAATCCATGCAGGGTCGGTCATAGCCTCTTTGACATTCCTTGGTTTCATAGTGCTCACAGTCAGTGCATAGATGCACATGTCACTATTTGTTCATAACTGATTTCTTGTCAAAACTGGTCGTGCGGGTTCTCCTATCACTTGTTCTAGAGGGTGATCCTTAGTCCACTGATATTCGTGAGGGTAAGGTTGATAAAATGTATGCATGTTCGATGGTTCCACATATTGTGAAGATGATGATTCAGCATCACTTGTGGATGGTGGAATAAATGAATTTACAAATGTATTCCCATCGAGTATAACATTCAGAACATTATGAGCAACTATTTTGGGTTAGAGTAGAGCTTGATTATCTTGTTGCTGAACATGTTGTTGTTGTTGTTTTTCGAGCTCGTTAACATCCTATGAAATGTTTGGAATATAAGCTGCTTGAGAGGATTAATTTGTTGATGTCGGTGCGGTGTGTGCTGTTGTTATAGATGTCGTTAAAGTCTGGAGAACTTGAGGAACTAAAGTAGCAAGAACAGTTCTTCGAGCAGCTGACGGTTGACCACCAATATAATCATCATATATAGCTTCGAACACTAAATCCAATTCATGTTTAATTGCTTTTTGAGATGTTATTGGTGACGGAGCATAAGTAAGATCGAGTCCTGAACTGATTTGTCTAGAAGTCATTCCTTGAAGTCTGAGTTTTGAATTGCGTTTTTCAAAATCCATAGCTAAAAGCTCATCAAAAGTAACATTCATCATCTCTATGATTTTCTTTGTCTTTTTGTTGTATACTTTGTAAGCACAAGAATTATAAGAATAACCAATGACAAACCTATATCACCTTTCACACCAAGCTTCCCAATATCTTCACAGTCATTCTTAGGATAACAGAGAGCCCCGAATACATGTAAGAAAGAGATATCCGGTTTTCTGCCGTTAATAAGCTCATATGGTGTTTTGTCAAATTGACGGTGATGATGGAGCAGTTTTGAGTGTAGCACACGGTAGCAATCGCTTTAGCGCATAAGAATAACGGAGCACAAGAAAAATCAACATTGTTTTAGCAGCCTCTACTAACGTCCGGTTTCTTCGTTCCACGACTACATTTTGCTGAGGAGTTCTCACAAAGGAAGATTGGTGAGAGATGCTAACATTGTCAAAGTATTTTTTAAGCACTTGATTCTTAAATCCTGTGTCGTTGTCAGTTCTAACAATAATGACTGGAGCTTGTAGAAGGACTTGAATTTTCTTCAGGAAAGTCTTAATCACTTCGACTGCTTCATCCTTTGATCTGAGAAAGTAAACCCACGTGTAACGAGAGTAGTCATCCACTATTACCAGAAGATATTGTTTCCCATTTATGCTTTTAACTCTCATTAGGCCACACAAATCCATATAAAGCAAGTGTAATCTCTACTTTGAATTTGGAATAGGTTTGGGTGGGTGAGATGCCTTTTTGCTTTTTCCTTACTCACATGAGAGATAAAGATGTTCTTTATGATATTTGAATTTTGGAAGACTGGTGACGAGATCGTTTTTAGCAAGGTGGGATAACCGTTGATGCCATAACCAAGATTTGGTAGAAGTAGCACGAGCCATAAGGCAAATTAGAGAGGCAGATGCCATAACCAAGATTTGGAAGACTATTTCACTTGTGGATGGTGTGGAGGAGCGAGTGGGGGAGAGTGAGTATGGGGATCGGGTAGATCCGGTCGTGAGGAGTCTTTTTGGGTTCGGTC
>BQNB010186364.1:0-12133 GCA_026074375.1 Tanacetum coccineum
TATAACAAATTTGCAACATAAGCTTAAGATTAAAGCGATCAAGATCATACCAAACACTTATTCATTATCATAACTTCACCGAGCAGTCATGAGAGATTTAGCCTCTCATGGCTAAGGAGTTCATAACAAAAGTACACTTTACATAAACTTCCATTATTTCAATATCTAAGTAGGAAAATCGTCTTTGTTCTTGATCGTTAGATCTTTTCCTTCAAAGATAGAGGTGTTTCTTGGTGAAAGGGAAGTATGTGTGTGGAGATGGTTTGTAGAATGAGATGGATAATGAGGATGAGTGCTTTGAGGATGAAAATTCATCCTCAATTTATAGGCAAGTTTGGGTGCAAAGTGCGGCGCACTTAGGAAAAAGTGTGGCGGTCTTTGGGTGTTAATGCGATAGCATTTAATAGCTTTTACTGGAAGTGCGGCACACTTACAAATAAGTGCGGCGGTTTTGATGAGTTAATCTAGGTGCATTTATTAGACTTTAATTCTTCAAACTTGAGGAAAAAGTGTGGCAGTTTTGGCTTCAGAGGAAAGTGCGGCGCACAATGTTACAAGTGCGGAGGACTTCATGAACTTTAGCTAGAAATCTTTCTTTTCTTGTATTCGCCTCCCAGAGTGTATAGATTCTTAAGCTTGGGCCTGTAGTATCTTCAAGTGAACCTATAAGTAATTCAAGCTAATTTAAGTACCAAAAGTTTACGAGAAATAATCAAGTATACATAAATAACGCCATAGAAATGTGTATAATTTGGGCGTTATCAAATCCCTCCACACTTAGCTTATTGCTTGCCCTCAAGCAATGAAAGCAAAAAAATAAAATCATTTGTCGTGACTTGGAGAAAATTTGGATTTTTGTAAGAGTTTGCTTATTGGATAGCTTTTCAGGCATAGACATATAACATAGCACCTCACACAGTGATAGTGTTTGATTTTTAAATTCACTCAGCCACTCAGATAGGGTTAAATATGTTATTGTGAAGAACACTCAATTTGCACAGACATAATCTAGACAGCTACCATAGGCTTGTACTTAACACATAAACCTGACCGAAGGGCGGACTTTACTACTAGAGAGGGTCTAATCTTCATGCGTCGAACATAAGCCTTTATTTCTTTGAATTAATATAACACACATATATAACTTTTTTTCTTTTTTTTCATATGGTTTGTAAGGCTTGGCACAGAGCTTCTTCATTCAACTTTCAGATATTTCAGCAATATAGCATTAAAAGGAGTGCTTGCAGGAACAAGGACTTGCGGGATACATTTCATGTGATAGGCTTCGGTCTAGTAAATGATGATTAAGCACAAGTTCTAGAGCTTCTAAATTACCGGCTCTCTCAAACATAATTATCAACCAATACCAATGTTCTAGAAAAGGCGACAAAGACCATACGTACACATCCGTAACGACGGAATAGACACATATGACTGCATTCAAACCTTAACTCGAACAAGCTAAAGGCATCAATTATCTTAGGTATCAAAAGTGGATACCCGAATATTCTAAAGGCTTAAAATTCTCACAATTTAGTGGACTGGGGTGTGCTAGCTATAATGTCAATCCGGTTGGACTTGCCTTACTAAGAGCATTTTTTACTTTAATTTGAAAACATATAATTAGAATTTTTCATAAAATATCAGTTGGAAAGTTTTTAACAGGGCAAACATAGAGGGATATGATTAATTTTTCCTATTTGGCTCCCCTCCACACTTAAGTTGAACATTGCCCTCAATGTGATAACTGATAATAGAGATAAAATAGGGAAAATTAAAGGAGAACGGTACTTCCCAAGGCAAAGCGATATAAGGCCGCCAAAGAGCTATCCTTGAGCACACTTTATAATTTTCCATATTTTGAGTTATATTATATGTATAAAAGTAAACACACAAAAAGAAAATATTTTTGGTTTTTAAAAAATAAAAATAAAGGATACGAATGAAGTTATATGAAGGAGGGACACCTCCACACTTAAGTAAAGCACGGGTTGCCTCTCGAGAAGCGCTTAATTTTTTTAAAGAGTCGTTAGCTAGACTCCTGCTTCTGGAGTTCATTCTTTGGGAAAGAAGAGAGTGACTACTTCCCTTTGGTCATTATAATCTTCTTCTTCATGATATAGATTTGAGTCGATAGCCATTTACAATGAATGTTTTTCCATCTTTTCCATATAATTCAACATATCCGGATGGATATTGATGTTTCACTACGTATGGTCCTAGCCAGCAAGATTGAGTGTGCCTGTGTTGGGAATTGGTACTTTGAGTGAAAAAGTAGAACCTTGTTTCCTTGTTTGAATTCCTTTCTCATTTTTAGTTTTCTATCGTGCCAGACTTTGGTTCTTGCCTTGTATAGACGAGAGTTTTCATAGCCTTGGTGTCTAAGTTTCGTTGTGGGTTGAAAGTGAACGCGAATATGACATCAGTGCGGTCTATGGCATCACTCACTGGTGGTTTAGGAGGAAGGAATTCTATATCAACAAACACAGTGAGTACTCTGATCGCGAAGCAGTCAGATCGCAAATGCGAATTCTCAGTGTGATCAGTGTCAAAGTGTTTGAAAAATATGGATACAACTACCTAAGAGAGATAATTCTTCGCCGATCTGATTACCAAGAATACAAGATCTCGGAAAAGGATTTCAAAAATCTTCATCCAAATGATTTTGAAGATCTGTTCCTTCTCAATATTCAAGAAAAGCTCAACCATCTGCCTAAGACAAACAAGATCAGCCTTCACACGGCAGTCAACATGTGGATAAGAAACCTAGTGATCAGAAATTATGTGGGAGACTTACAACTCGGGATTGAAAGTTATCAAACAAAGATCAATCTTGAACGTCCTAATTGGGATGCAGCCGACTATTACTTCAAAGAAGACTATACGATCGTCCCTAAGCCAAGAGCAGTTGTCTACAGAGACAGAAATTGTTGATACAAAAGTTAGACGATCCTTGATTAGATCCGGATTAGGGGTAATGCGGATCTGTTAGGCTCCGGTTCCTGTATCAATTGAGTCTTGATGTATGAGACCTGCGCACTAAGAAAACAAAGCACCGTTAGGCTTACCGTGAGATTGTCTCCCACGATTATCCTCTGGCATGAGAGTAAGTAATCGGTTTTAGGGTTTTAGTAGAAAGTTAGGGTTGTGAGAGCGTACCTTGGATGAGAGCATAGGTGCCCCTTATATTCTCACCAAACCCTAATGGGCTTTGTCCCATTAATTAGGTGAATAACCAAGAGGCCCCACCGTTTATTTTAATAACTAGTGGGCCCCTCTCCTGATCATAACTCGTTCGTAACGGGTGTTATAAATACCTGCGCGCGTGTGCGCCGGTTGGACCTCGTGGGCCTAAATCCTTGTCGTGATAGCCCATATGTTATGGGCTTCCCCGTAGGCAGTATCGTTTGGGCCTTGGAAGCCCGTATTGGTGTCGCTATGGCCCATTCGTCATGGGTCCAGGTATAAATAGTATTCGTGGGTCGGGTTCATGACCCGATGTTAGACTATACGTCATCATGTCCCCCCAGTCTAGTATGCGCTTGGTAAGACCGCGGATGCTAGACTACAAATAGGTGTGGTAAAAGTCCTAGATGCGTATCGAGGAAGAAGCAAGAAATTGTCCCGCCCAAAACAATGAATCCAGTCAATTTGAATTGCAAGAAGCCGCTTCGTAATTCGTGAAAGGGAAGCTAGAACACAGCTCATAGGTTGCACCCCTACCACACGATTAGGACAAGTGGGGGACACGTGTTCCTCATCGGGTCGTCGTGTCAGTAACAACTTGCCCTATATAAAGGATCGCCGTTATTTCACTGTTATTGCCACAGTAAAAAAAAACTAGAATAAAGGGAAAAGTGCCGACTGAAATGGAGCTAGTACTGGAACAAATCCAACAAGGTTCTAGTCATGAAGTCTCGGTAAGCACTGAAGGGTTGAAGAATGAAAAAGAATTAAGAGGATAAAGGGTGTAAAGAAAGAAGCCCTCCATACAACTTTAGGTAGAAACCGGGTCAATACATCATGCTGCACCAGAATCACAAATGATTGCTGTGACATTGAAGATCGACATCGAAAGACCCAGTAATGTCAATGCACAACCCAACTACCCACTCAAATCTATCAAATATTTCTGTATCATTTCTCACGAGACTAAAACACGTTATCTATTGAAACTCTCTTACTCCGAGTTAGATTGATATTGAACAGTGGCAGTCAGCTCAAAGCCTCCGCTTACTAGAAACCAAAACGCACTAATGAGTCTATAGCCAAAAGATCATCAACTAATCTCGTTTAGGGACATAAATATCCAAATCTCTGTCTTTTCAACATACAGCTGTGGAAACAAGTCTATCCTAAGAGTCCTGACTCATTATCCCTTGTGAATTGCCATAACATCCAGTGAAACGATGGTTTTTTCACAATGAAGATGGAAATCCTGCTAGAGCCAGACATCAAACAAGCTCTTGTAGGTGACTTGTGCGATTCAACAAGAATCAAACTTGTTCCAACTGGAAAAAGACGATGTGCGATTCTGTTGAAATTCAGTCTTGGTCCCGTAAAGAATTGATGGTTTTTTTTTTAATTGAGCATTTGACAAACTTATCAAAACTCTCGAAGTTTTACAAAATTCTTTCATAAGAAAAACTTAAGACTGACATTTCAAATCAATTTTCCTCTTATTGGGCTAACTGTTTCCATTACAAGGATATCATAAAGTATGGAGATGGAATGGAAATTCCCGAGCAGCCTGAAGATACAAGTAAATAACCAAATGCTCAGGACACGACCTAACACTTTGTAATGATGTGATGAAAGAACCTCCATAAAGTTCAAAGCTTCCCCCGCAACACTCTGATGTCATGTATATCTTCACAGGCAATAAGATAGCGATCCATTACAAGATGATGTAAGATTATGTTTGGGCGATGATCTCAAGAAAGCTCAAGAACACAGTCAAAGACAAGTCTATGATGAATCAAAAGATCACTATCCCAAATGTACAAGATATCAAATGTCTACGAGCTAAAGACTGAAGTGATCAAGTTTAGTATTTTCAGGGGTGACCTCCCTTAGGGGGAGATTGTTAGATATTAGAAAAAGACTCGGTCACCCAATGTATTTTACTGTTTATTATAGCTCGTAGTTTTATAGTTAATAGTACGTTTTTCGGTATTAAGTCGGGTACTAATACCCGGTATATTGTAAGTACTATATAAGCCTCTTCCAACTTTGAAAGAGGTAAGCTAGTCATTTACTTTCTTTTCATATAGAAACACATTTTCTCTCTCTAGAAAACTCTCTCATGTGTTTCTCTCTCTAGAAACTAGCCAAATCCAAGAATCAACCCCGTGTTATGATATATGATATACCACATTATAGTAGATCAAGATATCCTTGATAAACACCATAACAAACTTTTCTAAATACAACTTGCACACCCCGTTCATTTAGTACATGAAAACCGCTGGTGTTTTCATCAATCCTAAAGGCATAATTGTAATCCCGAAGTGTCCATACCACGCTCTAAGTATAATATTTGAAATATCCTCTTCACGCACTCTCAACAGATAATAACCAGATCAAGGTCTAACTTGGAGAAATAATGCGATCCTTGCAACAAGCTAAACAAAGTCGTTGATCCAGGTGAGATTCTATAAAGGACCGATTGTCTAACTCCTCGATAGTCCCATTCACATACTAAAGTAATAACATCCTTTTTCCCAACAAACACACGCGTGACGGGCCCCACGAAGATGACTTAGTTGAATAGAGGTGCTATTTTTAACTGAAGTCTGAGGGTTACGAACTAAGGGTAGGGTACAAAGGATATCCCAAAAATGATAGGACAAGAATCGTATAAGGGATTTCACAGACGCCAATAGATGCGAACTCGAAAATTCATGAGAAACCATTTAAAAGAAAAAGGGAGGAATAAACGTACCGACAGAAAAAGCAACCGAAAGATCAACAATTCGCTACGACAACACCAACACCTTAACAATTAACCACACTACCATCAAAATGAGAAGGATAGTTCATATACAATAAATTACTTTACTCGAAAGAACCAACAAAATACTGTTAATAACAATTTGTTTTAAAAATAATAAGAGAAGTCGTCTAAAATAAAGAAAATTGATTTTAAATCTCGAAAATTGTCTTGAATATAATCCTCATAAAAATCTATTTTTAAATCATGGTTATTATAGGGAAAATCATGGACTTTCTAACAATTTTAGAAAAATTTAGATTTACAAGCATAAAATAAGTAATTATCGATTTTATTTTGTAATAATCATTTTAGACCATCTCTTAATCCATAATGTTATTTTAGACCTGAATTTCATAGTTATATAGAGACGTTAACATTAACCAGTGCCACGATGTATTCATACAATGAATAATAATAAAATATCGTTTTCTCCCAAACCTCATCAAGATATACTTCCAAAAGATTTTACTTTTAAAATGCGTAGCATTAAACAAAAGACATTGTAATACCAAAAAGGATAACGAAATACCGTAAGGCTTTAACACAACCTATTTCTCTTTCTTCTAAAAGAAGCAAATATTCCAAAAACCAATAATCAAACAACAGTCAAACGAACACGCACCAGTTCAACTCATGCAAAGACACTGCAAACCAAGAGAAGACATAAAGACTCGTCCGTAATAACGATCCAAATAAAACCATAGAAAACATCGGTACTAACATGTCGTAACCATGTTACAAAACCAAAGGATGTATAAAGAAGGGATCACATATCCGTACTAATTTGTCACGAACCAAGAACTCCTAAACAAAATATGATATTCATATGAGAAATCAAAGCAAGGAATAACCAACCGAAACTTACCAATATCCCGCCAAGCTAATCCCGAACACATAATATCAAACCCAAAATGGAAAAGATAAATCATTTGTACCGACATGGTACGAACAAGGAATGCTAAGATGCGAGTAAGATCTTCGAACGCATAATCAAGCGAACGAACCACTTAATAATCATGATAGTAGAAATAAGAGGTATCCAGGATATCCATAAATATATATAGAAGGGAAACCTATTTGTACTAACAAAGCCTACAAATCACCCATTAGCTAAGAGAAGAATTCTCTGACTATACAACCATACATATAGCCATAAACAACATATATCACATCATCTCCTATTAACATCCTAACAAATAAAACATCGATCAATGCAATTATGTACAGTCCACGTGTGTGATACCTTTATAATTACGTTGGCCACCATAATTATAAGTGCATCCTTTCACACGTGTACTCACTTCCAAGACTACACATCTCGATGATAACACATATATAAGCACATATACCACATTGCACATCTTAAACTACTCCAATATAACTTAAGAATGATGCCTCAACAACGAAACACTTACTTATATAAAGATAAAAGTAAAAACGATATAAAGGAACGAAATTCTCGTAGCGCCTCCAATATACAAAATATCCGAAAGAAATAATCAATAACAATGTGACGAGGCAAAAGAAGGAATAAACTTATGTTAGGCCTTGCTTGGGTTTGACTTTGCCTTCGCAAGAGTCACCCGATCACCGCGGGGCTAGACTACTATACGAGCAATCTAGTTATTCTACTAAAAGCTCATATCAAATATATGCTCTACGCGAAGGAAAAATCCAAGGTTAACGTCTATGCTCAATCACCTACTTCTCTATAACCATCAGCTCTGATACCAATCTGTCACACCCCGCCAAGGCGGAAGCACGAGGTGTAACTTCATGGATATCGTTACAACACAATGGCGTCTACTATAGAGATACTAAAAGGAAAAGAAAATAACTACAGGGGACACTATGTGTCATAACAATACCCAACACAAGATAAAGGAGTCTTGCATTATTAAGTAATGTCATACACGCAAAAGCATAAACCAACATAAAAGTAAATCAATCCCAAACTTAAATTATCCAGCAGAACATAAGTCTAAATCGAAAGAACAAATAAGAAGAACTCCACAAGCCAATCCTAAGGTCTCTCTATCCACTTCTCCTAGCATCATTAGTCTCAAACTGAATACCTGAAAATGATGCTCAAAAACGTCAACATAAAGTTGGTGAGAGTCATAGGTTTAAGACACGATATAAATCCAATTAAATCATTACTGTGATAAATAAAAACACTGCATGACAATAAATGGACTACCATATAAGCTATCATACAAACCAAATCAAATCCAATCCAAAACAATACCATTCACACGATTACGAGACGTCTCTATCGCAGAACTACTCTAATTGATCACTAAGCCATGGAGCATACCACAAATCCACTCCAATTGATCACTAAGCCATGGAGCATACCACAAAACCCACTCTAATCGATCACTAAGCCATGGAGCGTATCACATCACAACATGTAGCACATAACATATAATAGCCACATAAAGTCCATGCATCACTTTAAACACATTATCACAGTAATTAAAACATTTTCATACTAGCATCATTTCCATCCCAAGTTTAAAACGAAGTAAAAGTGGGACTATGAAACTCACCTTATGCTTAAGCAAATTCCAAATTCCTTGCACAAATCTAAACAATCAAAACAAACACGTGTTACACGCGACTAAGCCAAAAGCTTATGCACATGTAACAATCATATGATGGATTATCTAAGGTGTTTAATTAACCCCATGGGTCACCCCGACACCATACCCAACTTTAACCACTTCATTAACAAAGTTCACTAATTATTCACAATTGTTTAAAACTGCAGAATTTTAGCATGACTTAACGTGCTCAAATCCCTCACTTAATGAACTCCATAATTCTTACCAAAAATCACTCATGTTCATTTATGAGTATATTAACTAAATTATGATTCCTAAGAGCCATTTACATGCATAAGTACTCTTAAAAAAATCAAACTTCAAAACAGTCCCAATTCGGGTCTGATTACACACTAAAATGTTTGGACATGCTAACCATACTTAGGCATAAAATTTGAAATTCTCCTTCTGGGGTTTCTTCATACACATATGGGACTTGACTACTGTAGAAGGGCTAATCTAAATTCGAATTTTAAGTTAGGGTTTTACCCTCCTAAACATGACCTAAATCTGACCCGAAAACACAGTTTTGACAACGAATCTTGTAACCATTATTTGACTGACTTCCACTCACTTTTAATTCATGAAACCAATTGGGTTGGAAAGTAGATTCTCTGTAGTTAATTTTAGGCTCAAGAAAATCAATAAAAGCTATCCGTATGACTGAGTTATGACTCTCGCAAGGTGACCTAAAATTCTGATCAGATTCCAGTTACGAATTTAACATGACAAACCCTAACCATTCACCTCTAATTCCTCATTAAACCCTAAAAACGATTTTTAATGATAAAAACCCATTAATTACATCATAAATCACAGATTATTAAAACCCTAATGATCCATCAATGATTATGTTACATGAATACATAAATTAGATAGGATTAACATGCTTACCTTGAATGCTAGAACCTAAACAACGATTCTTGAGGTTTTTCCTTTGATCAACAATGGAGGTCGATATTTCTTTTGCTATGGGGGGGCTGAGATCGTGACTAAAGGGGTAGGGAGAAAGGATGGGCCAAGGTTTGGGTTTTATATCCTTATTCTACAAGTTCTAGCCCAACTCAATTAGGATTAGTAAAAAAAATATTATTTCTTTCATTAGAACCAAAACCGAGCAAAGAGTCTTGTTTCACTAGTGACCAGGTCAAACCAAAGGTTCTTGCTCCTAGCATGTATGCCATTAACGTTAAACCCATCCCTCATCCCCTTAAGAACAATAGGAGTGCTCATTTAAACTATATCAGCCATCTTAAGGAGAGTGTAGAGATAGTTAGGGAGATAGTAGAGGAAGCTAGAGTAGATAAACCATTGGATAACGCACTTAACTATGCTTGCCAATACACTAAGCTATCTTAGGAATTGTTAGAATATGTGATTGGCACTTGCCCAAAAAGTTCAATGAAAGAGATAAACAAGGCTCCCTTACACCCCTGTTACTAGGAAAAGCAAGTTACTTTTAGTGATAACTAGGAACCTCATATAGCAACACCGAAAAAGAAATGCCACGAAAAGTTCAACAAACTAATGTCCATGTGATTCATTCTACAGGAGTAAACACTTCCACTGAAGCAAGCGGATCAAAGCCTAGAAGCAATACAAAGAAAAATAGGATCCCGCCTGCTAAGACTGAGAATAAGAAGAAAGTAGAAGACCATCCTAGGACAAATAAGTCAGTATGGACAAAAGTGAATCGGGTTGATTCTAGCATTAGCTCTAAGCGTGTAGTAATTAATTCAAATTCTGAATCTGTGAGCAAAACGTGTAACTAATGTTTAAACACTGCAAATCATGAAATGTGTGTTGTTAATATTTTAAGCTCTGTGAATGCTACCCCACTGTTAAAATTGTCTTGAATAAAGAGAAGCAGATCTGGAAACCAAAAGGCAAACTGTCTGATTACAGTTTGAACAAGACCAAGCAGGTTTGGAAAGCAACAGGAAAACTCTTTGCTAATGTTGGTTACCAATGGAGATCCACAGAAAGAAAGACGCCTTAGGAAAACTTAATTGTGGTTATCAATGGAGACCCACAGGAAAGAAATTTGCCTTAGGCGAACTGTGCCATTTAACCAAGCTTTCTATGCAATGTTCTATCATAACTGCTAACCACCAGGTCCCTAACAAAAATTGGGGAACTAAAATTCCAAACTCTCCACACTCATCTGTTTTCAAATGCAGGTTGTATAGGTCCTTCTTTGGTATCTGGACTCAGGCTGTTCAAAACATATGACGGGGAATCGTTCAAAGCTCAAGAACTTTGTGGAAAAGTTCATCGGTCAGTCAGATTCGGGAATGATCACTTAGGAGCTATCATGGGTTATGGAGATTATGTTATTTTAGTTGATAGTGTGCTATCAAGAGTATATACGCAGGTGAGGGACTTGGACACAATTATTCTCACATAGGGCAATTTTGTGATTCTGATCTTGAAGTTGCCTTTAGAAAGCATACTTACTTTGTTCGTGATATTGAGGGTACATACATCCTTAAAGGTAGTCGTAGCACAAATTTGTACACGATATCGATTGATGAAATGATGAAGTCTCTCGATATGCTACTGTCCAAAGTTCCAAGTCCAAATCATGGTTGTGCTTCGTCGATATAAAACCATTTAAACTTTAGCACAATAAATGATCTTGCTCCGAAAAGATCTGGTTAGAGGTTCTACCAGATTAAAGTTTGAAAAGGATCATCTTTGCTCAGCCTGTCAACTTGGAAAAAGCAAGAAGTTCTCAACAGACCAAAAATCTGGAAAATACAAATATGGAAGTTCTTCATACCCTTCACATGGATCTGTGTGGTCCAATGAGAGTCCAGAGTATTAAAGGGAACAAATACATCTTAGTCATCGTGGATGACTATTCAAGATTCACATGGGTAAAGTTTTTGAGATCAAAGGATGAAACTCTAGAGTTTGTCATCAACTTTCTTAAGCAAATACATGTTGGTCTCAACAAAACAGTCAGATACATCCGAAAAGATAATGGAACGGAGTTCGTCAACCAAGTTATGTCTAAATACTATGAAGGTGTGGGCATATTTCATCAAAAGTCTATTTCGAGAACTCCTCAACAAAACGGCATTGTCGAAAGACGAAATTGTACACTTGTAGAAGCATTGCTGATATTCTTTCAAAAGCACCGATGTTTCTATGGGCAGAAGCTGTAGCTACTGCTTGTTACACCCAGAACCGATCCCTAATTCATACTCGTCACAACAAAACCCCTTATGAGCTTGTACATGATAAGAAGCCTGATCTTACATTTCTCCGAGTATTTGGTGCTCTATGCTATCCTACAAATGATAGCGAAGATCTAGGAAAATTTCAAGCCAAATCTGACATTGGGATTTTTGTTCGGTATGCTCCTAGCAAGAAGAGCTATAGAATCTACAACAAGAGAACTCGTCGATTTTTGTTCCGTATGCTCCTAGCAAGAAGAGCTATAGATGCATCAGTCAATGGCTCTTGTACGCATCAGTTCAAGGCCCGAGCCTATCATGATGACCCCTGGACAACTCAATTCAAGGCT
>BQNB010186367.1:0-12132 GCA_026074375.1 Tanacetum coccineum
CGAACTAGAATTCAACCGAACCGAACCGAAAACCGAATTCGAATTCGGTTCGGTTCTCGGGTTGACCCAAATAACCCGAATTTCACTATTAAAAAAAAAAATTAATAGTTACATAGATTTTTAGTAAAAAAAAATTATTATTAACATAAAAAGTGTTTTTTTTATGATAACATTTCGTATTTGCTGTGTGCATGTGTGCTAGATATCAATCTAGGCCCACTAAAAAGCACCTTGAGGCAGTTAAACGGGTCTTTCGGTATCTCCAAGGAACCATCAATATGGGTCTTTGGTATCCGAAAGACACCGCCATGGCACTAACAGCATACGCAGACGCAGATCATGCAGGTTGTCAGGACACTCGCAGAAGTACATCTGGCAGTGCTCAGTTCCTTGGTGATAAGTTAGTCAGCTGGTCATCAAAGAAGCAAACTAGCACGTCCATCTCGTCTACAGAGGCTGAATACATCGCGATGTCTGGTTGCTGTGCCCAAATCCTATGGATGCGGTCTCAATTATCAGATTATGGCTTCGCTTACAATCGCATCCCTCTGTACTGTGACAACAAGAGTGCCATAGCCCTCTGCTGCAACAACGTTCAGCACTCCAGGTCTAAACACATCGACATCCGACATCATTTCATCAGAGAACAAGTGGAAAAAGGAGTGGTTGAGTTGTATTTCGTGAGGACAGAGTATCAACTGGCGGATATATTCACTAAGGCGCTGCCCAGAGAACGATTCGAATTCATTCTCCCAAGGCTTGGCATGAAGTGTATGAAGCCGGAGACACTCAAAAGTCTTCAGGATGATCAGGATGAGTAACGGATTGGCTTCAAGTATCCTATGTAAATATGTACATACTTAAACCCAAAAAGAAAAATACAAAAATATAAAACCATCAAAAATCCATAAAAATTAGAAAATAGAAAATACCAAAAATAGTTTTCTTCAAGACATGTCTTCCGTTTATCGATAACATTTACGGTCCTAGAAATGTCATTCAATAATGACACGGGTCTTTAAATGAAGCTCGAACGGAAGTTTAAACCTTTCAAAGCATGTCTTATTGGCTCGCAGTTATTTCAGACTGCAACCCGCTTTTCAAAATGAGGAAAGCTCGTCGCCAAAAAGATGGCTGTTCCTAACAACGGGTGATTAAGTTCTCCCGGGCATGGATTACTTTATATCCTTGCAACCTCGATCTAATGTACGCTTCAGTGCATTATTTCTTGATTAAGAAGAGAAGTCTTCTTTTATCCTCATAATTTTCCGTCTATGATTCTTCAGAAAATTATTTGGATCTCACGTGGTGGTTTAAAGCGGCTTTTGAAAAGTAATCGGACTTGGTTTTTCATAAATTTGACACTCAATCAACGACTACAGCTCTTTAAATAGAAAACGGGTCATTGATTGAGGGGGAGAGTGGTTTTTCAAATTTATGACATCTTTCAGGCATTTTTCGTAACTAACGGGGTTATGGTTTAAGGGGGAGTTAAACTAGTGTTAACTTAAAAAGGTCCAATTGTGTCAATTATATGCATGTCTAGGGTCTTATGTGCTATTTGCTACTTGCATCCTAGGTTCATTAAATGTGAAGGACCAATTGTGTCGCTTTCCCAAGATAATTAGTCCATTAGTTGCTAAGTTAAGAAAAGAGAGGGACCAATTCTGCCAATTGTTGGTATTTACCCAAAAGAAAAAGAAGAGGGGCCACATGTGTCATTTACTGAAAATTGAAAGTTGGTACATATGGGTGTTGCGTTTTGACCAAGTCAAACTTGTCAAAACTCATTCAAACTAATTTTCTTTTTCTCTCAATAACCATCATTGCGTTTTGACGTCTGAGTGTCTAACTTCGTGGATTCGTGCCTAGGTATTACTCATTATATGTTGTCCATCACTCTTACATGTTGTAATCATAACTGTTTTGGGCATGATTCTCATTAACTCGCTTTTTCATAGGATTTTCGTGAGAAATAATCATCCAAATCCAGGTGAGTAGCTATTGTTAAGTTATGAATGATGGGAGAGCATTAGATATGATAGATGATGCTTAAGTTATTGCCTGAAATGAATCCCCTAGTGCTCTTCGTGTAAAGTTTGAATTGGTGTTCATGTTGCGTTTTGACTGTTGGTGCTTGATTGCGATTTGATTTAGGGCTAAATTCATGTTGCGATTTGATAATTAGTTATTGATTGCGTTTTAGGGTTTAGGGCTAAATTCATGTTGCGTTTTGTGGCTAAGTTCTTGATTGCGTTTTGAGTCCATATTGATGTTGCGTTTTAGGTTAGAAATGGTCTTGGTTGCGTTCTCAGATAGAATTCATGTTGCGTTTTGATAAAATCTTCTTGATTGCGTTTTGAGTTGGTATTCTTGTTGCGTTTTGATAATTAGCTCTTGGTTGCGATTTGATAATTAATAATTGATTGCGTTTTGATTTGGGATATTAGATTGCGTTTTGGATTAGAAATGCTTTGGTTGCGTTTTGGGGATTAGATCAGGACTGCGTTTTGATGATATAATATGTGGCTGCGTTTTGATGATATGATACAAAACAGGTTCAAAACGCAACTTGTTGCGTTTTGATTAGAAGAAATTTTTTATATTAAAATAGTAAAGCCTCCTTTTTCAAATTTTTTTAATTGGCTGCGTTTTGACTAATTTAATATTATAACCACTGCGTTTTGATGGATGCGTTTTGATGCCTGCGTCTTGATTTTGACTGCGTTTTGAATCATTGCGTTTTGATTGTGACTGCGTTTTGACTCATTGCGTTTTGAGTGTGACTGCGTTTTGATTCATTGCGTTTTAAGTATGTATTATTCAAATACCATTGCGTTTTGATCTTGAAGTTGTTGAAGATTGTTGTTTGATTAGAGTGTCTTAACCATTGCCTGTATCCTGCATGGTTTGTTAATTGCCATTGAATCCTGTGGTGATTTCGGTGTGTCTTGTTCTCTCTTTGATGAGTTAACATCCGTTAACTCAAGAGTTGACCAATCTCACTGATTAACACTATAACATGATCTAAGAGTCCTTTATCTTGGATCTTGTGCATACGTGATTAACTTCCGAGCATCTGCTCACATCTAACAATTCCTCTCTGCGTGTTCGTTTTTTCTATGATTGTAACTGTGCAGAATCAATGGCTAATGCTGAACATGCTCCCGCAATGGCATCACCCGTCCGTACTGATGAACAAATCGTGCCACGCAATCGATGGGTGCCAATTGGGAAAAGCAATTGCTATCTAAATGAAGAAAAATCTCAACCCAGCCCAATTTTCAAGATTGCTGTGGACATTCTCAAGCAAACAAATTTCTTCAGAGCTTTTACAGCGTCATCAACAATACCGGCTATCTATATTCAACAATTCTGGGATACTATTTGTTTTGACAGTAAAGCTGGGAGTTATAAGTGTCAACTGGACGAGCAATGGTTTAATCTCACTCAAGACACACTCAGAGATGCTCTTCAGATCACACCAGTCGACAACAACCGGGCTTTCTCTTCTCCTCCAACTCCTGATACTCTTGTTGAATTTGTCAATAAGTTGGGGTATCCAAAGGAAGTCATACACTTGTCTAATGTCACCACTAATGACATGTTCCAACCGTGGAGGGCACTAACAACCATTATCAATCTGTGTCTTACGGGAAAGACTTCTGGATTTGAAAGGCCGAGAGCCCCAGTGCTACAAATCCTTTGGGGTGTTGTCAATCTGGGAAGAAATTCACTCAATGCCATCCACACCTTCACGATACAAAAAGACTCAGGAAACACACTCTGGGAAAGAAGAAAGCCACTCTCATTGTGATCCCAAGTGTGAGGTTCACTAAACTGATTATCTTTCACCTGCAATGCAAGCACAAGTTCCATCCAAGACCAGAGTCTCCCCTTTATTTGCTGACTGAAGAACCCATTATGGGATATCTCAAATTCAGTGCCAAAGGAACCAAAAGGGAAGTGTTTAGGATGCTTTTTCCGAATGAACTCATCATTGATGACATTCGAGGAGCTATTACTTATACAATTGCCTTATCTAAAGAAAGTAGCCAAGCATCACATAAATCTTGCTGGAGAATAAGTAATAGAATCCTGATTCTGTCTCGCACCAAAACTAGCAGCAATCAACCAAACCCAAAGATAACCAAGCAAACTAAACCCGTAGCACCTAAAGCAACAACCAAGAAACCTCAGCCAGCACCAACCAAGCAAAAGAGAAGAAAACGTAACCTTATAAAGTGAACACACAAAAGCAACACCGCCAGCCCAACGAACTAAAGCTGGAAGGTGGCAAAGAAGCGAACGCCTTAAGAGATTCTCAGCAATGGTCCGATAGGATGTTATGAGGGCATTCTGTTGACTGATAAGCCTTGTTTAGTGACTTAGAAGTCGGATTACGTAAAGGCTATTTAAGAAAGTCAGAAGGATGTCTTATGGAGCACATCGTGGTCCTCTCCACCTTTGGTGGTGTCAGGAAACTGATACTGGAAAGAATCAGCCCACTTCCAGAGTAAGGGGAAAAGGAAAGAGAAAGTCAGGTGAAGAGCAAGCTGCTCCGGGTTTACTCAATCTTCAAACACCAAATAAAAAGATCCCAAACTTAAACATACAACTTTCAAAGACGTACTTCTGCACCAAACTGAACCCTCTTGTCATGATGAATCATCGTCCACTTATGTTGAACAGGCTTGACTGAAAGTGACATAAAACAGATGAGGAAGTGCCTCCCGTAGTCAAAAGTGGTGGCTCGGACTAGGAAAGGCAGGCTGGAACCAAAACCCAGGCATACAAATGAAGCCAGTCTGGACCAAACCCTGGTAAATGATGACAAGTAGCTCAAACTCTATCTACACCTGGTGTTCATGCTGTCCAAACTGACCACACAGATGCTGATAGGACCCCCACTGACGCAACAAGTCAACCACAACCGGGACAATGGATAAGAGTGTCACACGCCCCTTGCATACCCTAACATCAGGAGAATCTTAAGCTGACGGTTGACGATCCGGTGATTCCCGAGGAGCCTGCCAGTTCTACAGGGACGTTGTCTTCTCTATAACACTTAGCCAAAGACTTCAGCTTTGGCAATCAATTCTTCAATGATAAACCCTCAGAAGCTAATAATGAGAAGACAACAGTAGATACAAAAGCTGAATCAATGGTGTCCGTCACAATCCATCAAGACACCTCTGCTATCCCTCCTATGACCTCACCGGTGATGGATCTCATGTATGTACCTGATTCTCCCACTGTGCATCGGCCGTTACCAACTACCACAACCGCAACTGCAACAACAACAACAACAATTATGACAACCGTTCCTCTACCACCTCAACCACAACAAGTCTCCTTAGATTCCATCTTACTCAACTATCTAGGAGAACTCGAACAACATATCGCAGATTTGGTAGATGCAAACCAAGCCTTGGAGGAAAGATTAGACAAACATGGGTCCAGACTATACAAGTTGGAGAATCAAGATATTCCCAATCAAGTAAGCAAAGTTATGGATGAAATAGTCACGGATGCTGTTGACTGGGCTATGAACGCGCCACTTAGGGAACGCTTCAGAGACCTGCCAGAAGCTGATATGAAAGAAATTCTTCACAACCGAATGTGGGAATCCAAATCCTACCAAGCTCATGAAGATCACATGACGCTGTACGAGGCTCTAGAGAAGTCTATGGCTCGAGATAACAGAGACCAGCTCCTGTCTGACTTGGCTGAAGCAAGGAAAAAGAAGAAAAAGAGACAAGGCTCACATAAAACACCACCTGGATCTCCACCTCCCCCTCCACCACCAGCAGGTCCCTCAGGAGCTTCAGGAGCCTCTAGTGCTTTTGGGTCGTCTCAATCACCACCTCCTCCTCCACCTCCATCCAACACTCAGGGTGGTCAATCTACAAGCACCGCTGCCCCCAGCTCCTCAAAGACGGTTGCGTCAGCAGAATATACAGCTTGGACGATGACCGACACCACAATTAAGCCGTCGATGTCACCAATTCCCGAAGAACTTCATATGGGTGATGATTCGACTGCAGACGAACACGCATTCTCAAACCGAGTGGTGAAGACTTTGGCTGAATCCATATTTTGTTGTCCCACAGTAAACTTGAGGCAAAGTTGGTGGAAGCCTATCACTGAAGACCGACCTGCTACACCTGAACCTGCCTGGTCCATCCCATCATCTGATCTGACCTTCCCAACGAACAACTAGGCCTCTGCTCTGAATTCTACCTATACACCTTCACTATAGCACTCACTCCTTGCTCAGATTGGTGATATGACAACATTCATGGACTGGTATTGCAAAAAGCAAGGAATCTCCGAACTGACTCAACAAGACCTGGAAGGCCCTGCATACGATATTGTCAAAGTCTTTCATCCTGACATAGTCAATCTCCATTTCCAAATGGAAGAATGCCATAAACTTCTCACCGATCAAGTGAGCGATGCAATCCTAAGGTACGACGTCAGCAAACTACTACTGTTGGGTGGTGATCCGGGTCACGTCACAATACAACCGGATTTCTTCTTCAACAAAGACTTGGAATATCTACGGTACGGCCGCAAAATAGGCAGGCCTGCCTTGTCAATCTCGAAAATGAAGGCTGCCTATTATCCTGATGTCGGCTTAGAGCAAATGGTACCGGATCAGATGTGGATTGAAGAAGAATGCAAGTATGACGTCGCTGCGATGTATGGTATATCTCACTGGTGGTTTCAAAGACAACGGTTCTACATTGATCGACACACATCTGAAGGTGATCGCAGGGCTGTACGGACCCATATGTGTATCTTAAGTGTCGCCCGAATTGAAGTCTTTCCGATGTATGGGTACAATTACATGAAGAAGATTGTCCTTCGTCGCGCTGATCTCAAAGAATATGTCATCGCGGAAAGGGACTTCAAATATCTATACCCTAGTGACTTTGAAGATCTGTACTTGTTGAATCTTCAAGGTCACTTGAATCATCTCTCACCCGAAGACAAAAAGATTCTCACTACTGCTGTCAACTTATGGACCAGAAACTTGGTTATCAGACAACGCGTAGAAGACTTCCAGCTAGGGATTGAAGAGCACCAGACATCAGATAAACTCACCAAACCTCGATGGGATGCCAATGGATTTTGATTACAAGCATCGACTTCACAGTGAAATGCTCCCAAGGGCCGTCATGTTTAGGGTAAATATGGCTACATATTAACATGAGGTTCAATGAAATCCACAAGTTCAGTGATGGTACTCTATATCAGATTGATGAAGCGTTGGATTACAGAGTCAAGGAATTCAGGGTCAACATGAGGAATCCGGGTTTGGATACACGGTTTTGGACGAAGAAAGACTTCGACAGAAGCAAGGAGTTATATGTTGCATACAGAAATGACTTAAGACAAGACGTATCTATATGTTTCATAATCGGCTCGTATAAACCTGACACACTTTCTCCCAAATTTTCCTAACTTAAATCAATTGAGACCCAAAATCTCAACGTAGTGGTTAAACTATGTACATTCTACCGTAGTGGTTAAACTGTCTCTTAGACTTGTATCTTAAGTAGTCATATGTTTCATAATCGGCTCGTATAAACCTGACACACTTTCTCCCAAATTTTCCTAACTTAAATCAATTGAGACCCAAAATCTCAACGGATTTGAAATTTTTGCTCAGGGGAGAAAATGTAATTTAATTATGAAAATCTGATAAAAATTATGATTTCTTAAAGTGTAGGCTCCCCCATATGTGCTAAACTCTTTCGAACATCGATGCACATATTGAGGGGGAGCGAATGGTTATGATGGTAATTGTGGAATCACCTAAGACCGACCATGTAATTACTTTATCGGAGTTATAAGGATGGTAAGGTTAGGTACTCGATCCCACGATCCGGCCAAAGTCGGAGGGATCTACCCAGGGAACAATCCACTAGTTAGCATAGAAGTCCTTTGGTATGATTATAAAAGGAGTAATGTGAGAATAAGGGAATAGTGCGGACTGAGATGGAGCTAGTACTGGAACTTACCCAACAAGGTACTAGTAATGAAGTCTCGGTAAGCACGGAAGGGGTTGAAGAATGAAAAAGAAATGTTTAGATAAAGGGTGAAAAGAAAGCAGCCCTCCTTAAACTTTAGGCAGAAAAAGGGTCATACATATGCTGTCAGAATTCAATGGTTGATTGCTCACATCTGAAGCAAGTATCATAGGCCCAGTGATACGCTGCAAACCCTCCCTAACTCAAGATCCCTCAAAGGATTCTTGTTTCATTTCTCACGGAGATCAATACATTTCTATCGTCTCTCTCACTCCGAGTTAGATGATATTGAAAAGGTGGCAGTCTGCTCCAGCCTCCGACTACTAAAAACCAAAAATGCACTATTGAGTCTAGAGCCATGAGATCATCCACAAATCTCGTTAGGACACTAATACAAACTATGCTTGTTCTTCACACACTGTGACAACAAGTAAAGATCTTAAGAGTCCTACGCATTATCCTCGTGGTATTGCCAGAACATCCGAGTGATACGAAAGTACTCACAATGAAGATGGAAATCCTTCTAGAGCCAACATCAAACAAGCTCTTGGTAGGTGACATGTGAGATCCACTATGGATTAAACTTGTGACAAATGGAAAGCAACGATGGTGCGATTCTTTATGAATCAAACTTGTTCCAGGCAGTGAATTGACGAATAGCTTTTGAAAAACCTTTCGATGTGCTCAACAACTGATTTTCTAGCACATTGACTGTGTATATCTTTCAAAACAAATGTGTTTCTGATGAAATTTGATTTTGTGCTATAAAACACTATCGATGTGTCACAAAAATACTTTCTCAAGTAACACGTCGATTGATTTTCAAATCAATTTTTATCTTTTAATCGGTAAGACAGTAACTAACCGATTCACTCTTATCGTGTTGTCTGCTTTGAGACGTTCCGATAAAGAGAACAGGCAAGTATGGTGATTCTGATGGCTATACATTTGATGATCCAATACTTATACTGGAAATCCTGTCAAGGAGATTCTTCTTAAGATGAATCTACCTGATCACAGGTCGGTCCTCACGGATCCGGAGGTTAATCCAACCAGACTCAGGCGAATGACAAAGCCATATTCGCCCACAAGCTTTATTGCTAACTGTTTTATTACAGGATCAAGCAAAGATGGAGATGGAGATACCTCGTTCCAGTGGAGTCAATTCACCACCCAATGCTCACACTTAATGTTTCCAAGTAAAGACATCATGACAACTGAATGACCTACAACACAGCTTCCGCAACTCTGAGAAGTAGTATCATGATCAAGAAAAGTGTGAGCATGCGGGTCCGAAGGTCACAACATCACATGAAGGCAACACTTCACAACAAGGATGATTAAGAGATTTACTGTGGCTGATGATCTCAAAGAAAGCTCGAAGATCACACAAGTCTAAGGAACAAAGCTCAAGGATCACTACAAGATGTACAATGAAGTCAATGAATGAAGAATCAAAGTCTACGAGCTAGAGTCAAAGATCAACTCATATGCTATTATTCAAATTGTATTTTATGGGGTGACCTCCCTTAGGGGGAGATTGTTAGGATTATGAAAAAGACTTGGTCACCCCCGTATATCGTTTAGTATAGCATAGCTCGTAGTTAGAAAGTAAGCGTATGGCTTTCGGTATTGGGCCGGGTCTTTTACCCAAGTGTAAGCCCATAAAGCTCACAAACACTTGTATATAAACCCCTTTCCAGCCATGGGAAGGGGTTGGTTGTTCTTTTTATCACATTTCATGCTATTGCATTTTCTCTCACTAGAAACCTCACTTTTTCTCTCTAGATAAGTAGCCAACCCAATCATCCATGCTCGTGTTATGATATCCAATATACTACATAAGCACATACCGAATAACAATACGTATCAAGATCGAATAATGAATTTGTAATGATAATTAATGCGAACGGAGGAATCAAATAATTTATTAATCTTCAAAGGAAGTGACAAGTAGGTTATAATGAGTTTGATATTTCGGGATTAGAGAATTCCAAAAGAGAGATTAATTATTTTATAAACAAGGTAGTGAAAAATCATTAATCAATGCAACGAATTAATGAGTATATAATGAAAGAAGAATGGTCATAGCATCGCGAGAGGAATAAATGAGAGTATATGAAGAAACAAGAAAAGATATCGCGGGCATGTAAAATATGAGTATGTCAATGGCTTAAGAGAGCATGTAAAAAGAACATATGTACAAATGTAGTAATGATCAAAAGAATAAATATGTAGAGAATGATTTGCATAAAAAATTTAGGAAACAGGGAAGTATGAAGGATCATTTGTACAAATAATCAAGTAAACAAAGAATCAATTGATCATAATAATGGTAGGATAAGGATAGGTGTAAAGAATATCAATTTACAATAACGGTAAAAAGAAACGAAAGTAAAGAATTATGAAAGACTATAGAGAGCCATTCGTGAAATTAATCGATGCAAACGAGAGTATTAATACTAATAGTTGAAAGAGACATATTTCAAATAAGCAATATGTCAAGATTGCTAACGAGATGGGTGAATTAATTGTACAAACAATTAATTATTTAAGAGAGTTAGTACCAAATAGCTAAAACAAGCACATATTAAGAAAATGGTATATCAAGGATGTTAAAATGGGATATGAAGACTTAATTGTACAAACAATTAATTATTAAAGATAGTGTAAATATATTTGTACCACAAAGCGAACAATACATCGAGAGTTTTTAAAGAAATGTTATTAAGTAAAAAGGTCATCATTAAATATTATGGTCGTGATTCCCACTTTGGAATGGGTTGCTTGTTATGTCGTTCCCAATGATATTCCAGTCGAAAGACATGACCTTCATTAGTGTGGTTTGTCTCAATGGTCTTTATGTGTGATTCATTCTTGACATCACGGATCTCGTTCCGCTCTAGGCAAAAGAGCATGTCAGCCATACGTCGAGCTATAAGTCGCTTGCTAGATGTCGAACTTTTAGCAATTGATTTCTTGGTGGCATAATTCTTCAAAATCATAAGGGGAGAAGAGAAAAAGAATAAGGCGTTAATGAGTCGCGTTCCAAAAGTAGATGCTCCAAGTCGCCATGTACGAGGAGACAAGTTAATTGTCGTATTCCAATTAGTCGTCATATTTCTATGCAGTAGGTTACGTAATGACGTATGCGTTACAGAAGTACGAAGCGAGTGTCCAAACTAGTAATCGATTAGTAATATAACCAATGGGATTGACAAATTATGTCGAGTTACAATGTTATCAAAAGAGAATTAAGTAAAGTCATGAAAAAGAAATTTTGGAGGCCATTGAATTACTAACAATGTCTTGAAAGGTTTTAGAGATCGTCGTATCACTCACAACGTCTTGAAAATAAACGAGACAATTGTGTCACTCACAATGTCTTAAGAGAAGAGTTTTAGTATTTATATAAACAACATTTATATAAAAAGAAAATATAGTGACGCTCTGGAAGGTAAACATACGTGATCGAACATAGTCGACATTTATATAAATAACTTTTATATAAATAAATAACGGTAATCTCGAAGATAAGTGTAAGAGATCGAAAATAAAGTCAAGTTTTATATAATCATTATCCATATAATACTAATAACAATGCTTGAGGGAGTAAATATAAGGAACCAGGAAGTACGCACGCACGGATATCAGATAAAACAAGGAGAGACTCTAAATTTTAAAAAATAGTCACAGTCTAGGTTTTGAAAATGACCCAGTTCTCTATGAGCAGTGCTCTGATACCAATCTCTCACACCCTCAAAATTGGACTGCAGCGGAATGGTAACATTAGGGTGCGACGTCATGGAACAAAAAGTACAAGTTACATAAAACTACGTCAAAATGAGACATTTTAGAATACATTTCAAAATGTTTCACATTCGATACATTAAAAACATCAGAGTTTGCAAACAGGTCCCAATAGTTTCGAAATATCACAATGTTTTCCAAACATGACAAAATGTTTAGATACAATTTTCATCGAATGTAATAATAGAAATTCCTTACAACATAGTATTTTCAAAAGAGATTTTATCAATTGTATAAAATGAAGAGTCTCTAAATTACATATCTGTGCGGCTTCCCTCCGAGC
>BQNB010186370.1:0-12132 GCA_026074375.1 Tanacetum coccineum
AAATAAGCTTGAAAATAGGCTTATGAAATATAAAGCGAGCTAAACAGGCTCATAAGCCCAAAAGTAAGCTTAAGGGGGTGTTTGGATTAGCTTATCTTGGGGGCTTATGTGCTTATATGAACGTGGAAAAGCTCATAAGCCAACTATTTCCAGCTTATAAACTTATGACTTATTTGAGTTCATAAGCCTAACTTGATAAGCTTAAAAAAGTGGGCTTATGAGCTTTTCCAAGTTCATATAAGCTCATAATTCTGCAAAATAATATAATCCAAATGACCCCGTCATATTGACAACTTTACTCAAAGTATGAAATAAGTTGTTTCTCAAACATCATGCATCATGCACTAGCTCGACTATTCTTTCTCTCAATTTTTATGTTCCAAACAACTTATTGATTCATTATATAAAGATTCAATTCTTTGTAATGTAAAGATTCCTTGTCGTTCGTGATATATTATGTCGTTAGAAAAATGATTTGTGTGCCTAAAATCTACACTTAAAATTAGACTTAAAGATTTGATTGGTGCATTTAAAAAATTAATTGGTGGGAAATGATGAAAGAGAAAAGAGTTATGATATATAGGCCTACATAATAGACCTACAAATAGGCCTAATCCATTCACATTTTGACAAGTGTCAAACACTTATTCTCTCTCCTCATATTCACCAATCAAATTTTCAATTCCACCAATCATAGTTGTAGGTCTATTTTTAGGCACACTACTTAGGCCTACAAATCATTTTTCAAGAGAAAATATGCATCACACTTGTCAAATGATAAATGGTGTAGGTCTATTTTTAGGTCTCTTTGTTAAGCCTATATATCATAACTCATGTCGTTATTACGAACAGTTATCACGTATTATTGAGTAGCTAAAAACCACATTCCAAAATGACAGTTAATACAGTTTGGCATCAATCAACAATATCAAACTACACAAAATTTCAGTTGAAAAGTGTTGCAATAACAAATTGACAATAAACATTGTTTAATATTGTGCCGTTTGGGCCTACTTACTGTTCTTAACTTTGGGCCGGATTACGGGCTTAACAAAACGGATGAAGTAGTAGGGGTGTTGATCGGTTTGGTTATCGTGTTGTTCTGTTAGTTCAGTTCGGTTAGATTCTTTTTTTGGATCAACCTGAAAACCAAACCGAACCGAAATAGAATTGAACCAAACTGAACCGAAAACCGAATATGAATTAGGTTCGGTTTTCGGGTTGATCCGAATAATCCCAATTACACTATTTATGTTTTTAAAACTTAATAATTACATAGATATTTAGCAAAAAAAATTACTTCAAATATAAAAAATAGTTTATTTTTATTAGGATAAAGTTTTAATAGTCTTTTTATATATAAATATTTATAAAATATACTCCATATATTTATACGGATTCGGTTTTCTGTGCAGGTCGCCAAACCCATATATAACCTATAAACAAATCAACTTCTTATATCAGTATAATTTGATATTGTAATTTGTTCAGTTCATATAACCGAAAAAGCGAACTTAAACGGAAAAAATCCGAGAAACTAAAAAAAAGCCGAAACCGATGGTTCGGTTTTTGTAATTTATAAAAATTAAGTTTTATGGTTCAATTTAATTTTAGCAAAAATACGAAATAAAAAAACCCAAACCGACAAAATACGTATAATCTTAAAAGCTCGTCCCTACATGCAATCTCGATCTTTATAAAGACAAAAACGATTAAAATAATGGCCGAAGTGGATAAAAAGGAAAAGTAAAAGGATATTTATGCAAGCTTAACATATCTCATGTTTCATATTCACAAGTGCTGATCACTGTAGACCTACCCAAAAACTAATTTTGTCCAAAGCATAGGACAGAGGACCGAACCAAAATGGTCGGTTCATGTTTGGGTCAGTCGAGTTCAGTTTGGTTTTTTGGTCCGATTCAATCCAACAAAACATAATGGTTGGTTTTATGTAAGGCCGGACCGGACCGCACCAAAAACTGAATTATGATAGAAAAAGCGGACCAAAATACGTTCATTTCCGTTTCGATCTGGTTTCTAGAGTCGCTACGATCCAGTCCGTCGTCTATTATGCTCGGCTCTGTATGAACGGATAAAAAAGAAAGTATGAGGATATGTTATGCAACCTTAACATCATATCTCATGTTTCATATGTTACAGTGTCGAAAGAGTAATTTCCTTCTGATAAAAGATCAAAGCTAATAATATAAGGCTCTATCCATTTGATTCGTTCGATATATCGGAGTATAGAGCCGCTTGTTAAATTTTAGCCACTGTACGGGTAGAAAGTAGAAACAGAAGTAGGAAACAAAATACACATGGAGCATGTTTCTAAAAGCCGTGCTATGGCGTTGCTAAGTCGTGAGCCGCGGCTTCTACGTTAAGAAATAGTCTAAGGCGTCAGTTTTAGATGTGGCGTGAGATAAAACGTGAAAAAGTACGATAAAAATGACACGTGCCGCCTTTTTTAAAATCAACTCCGATAAGTAAAAGTTTTTCTAAAAGTTGAAGCAAATTAAAGGGCTAATGACTTAAAAACTCATCTAACTTGACACTTTTTGTCTTTGTGTGTAGCCATTTTTATTTTTTCCTATTTTGTCATCAAACTTTCAAAAGTCAATCATTGTGTGTATTTTGTGACTATTTTGTCATGTAAAATGGACCATTTTTACCATCGATCTTTGGAAAATTTAAGGGTAAAATGGTCACAAAATACACACAATGATCGACTTTTGAAAGTTTGATGACAGAATAGGAAAGAAAAAAGATGGCTACACACAAAGACAAAAAGTGTCAAGTTAGATGACTTTTTAAGTCATTAGCCCATAAATTAAATGCAAGGATAGTTTAATCTTTTTATTCATCATGTATTTTGTAAACTCGATATATATGAAATATAATATAAATATATAAATCTATAAACATTTTTATAATTTGTATCGCATGAAGTCACGCTTCAAAAAAGCTATAACTTTGGCCCTTTGCCATGATCAGAGGCAGAGCCAGAAAATTATGACACTTAAATACTCTTTATAAACTACACAACAAATTGGTTCGGTACGGGAGGCAAATTAAAAAAAATAGCCAAATATTTTAAAGAATTTACATTGAATTTTTTTCACTAGGGGGCACGGGCCCACCGGCTACGCCCCTCACCTATCTACGCTCATGATCATGACTCCTAAAGCGTGAGGCTTGACCATGCCGCCACGTCATGCCTGACGCTATCTATAATCTTTTGTAGTTAATGTTTATTGTTTAACATTCACCGTGAAGATAGAGTTATGCAATTTTCTAGTAAAAAAAATGAGATGCAACATACATATATGATATATTAAACTCAGCAATCACGGTAACAGTGTCTTATAAATTACGTGAAACTTGTTAAACATCGTATTTAATATTTATACTATATACTAGAGTTAATTGCATAAATCGTCCCTGTGGTTTGTCAGGTTTAACGAAATTGGTTCATAGAAACTTTTTTTAACGGATCATTTCCCTATGGCTTTGACCCGTATCGGGTTTGGTCCCTTGACCAATTTTTCTGTTAGATTGGAACTATGGTGTGTTTGCATAAGGTGCAAGGAATGCGCAACTACATTTATGTAATAGCTTACTTGAATACATGTGAGTTTAACTTTTTTAGAGATTGTATAAAGTTTTTTACTCCATATATATCTTTTTACTCCCTATATTATATTTGTGTTATATTTCATTATTAGAGGTTATAAGGATGTTTTTAATCTATCATGATGTTTTTTTTTGAACGGCGAATTTTATTAAAAGAAAACACTAGCAAGAAGCTAGAACATTACAAGGACACAAGGTGAGGAAATTTTTAAAACCAATCCACCCAGACTACAAACGTATCTTTAACATCTATAACGACACACCAAAAGAAAGACGAGAGCCAACTAGATCATCAAAAATATTCACGCCTGGAGAGAAGGAACAACTAGCACCAAAAATCTTCTTTAATTTCCGAAAAGCCCAAATGAACCACACCAAGACCATAAGACAAGAAAACACGCCCTTCTAATAATCTCTACTATGATGTTTATAATAGATGTGGGATTAAATTATTTTTTTGGTCCTACTTTTATGCAAAAAAAAAAAATCAAAAAAATTATTTTGTTTATCACGTTTAAATTTTTTATTAACTTTCTGTTTACAATATGCATTTTTATACATTCAAAACATGAAGATTATAAACATACAAACAAAACAACATTCATTTTAAATTCGCTATAGATCAGAAGACATCAAACTTTCTTCGTCTAAAAGACGAAGATGATCGACATACAAACAAATAAACGTTTGATCATTTATACATTACATTATACGTCTCAATTATCTATCTTAAAATAATAATTTTAAGCTAGCCGTCCAACGGACGGGCCTTAAGGCTAGTTTATATATATATATATATATATATATATATATATATAAATAATATATTATATATAATATATATATATATAAATATATTAGTATATATAAATATATATATATATATATATATATTATAAAAGAATAAAATTTTATTTTAATATAAAAAACACTTTTATGATTGAAATAATTTTTTTGCTAAATATATATGTAATTTTTTTTAAATAAATCGGGTAATTCGGGTTATTAGGGTCAACCCGAAAATCGAACTGAATTCAAATTCGGTTTTCGGGGTGATCGAATTTTTTTTTTAACCGAACAACCCAATAAACGAATCGATCAACACCCCTAATTATATATATTGACTAGTAGGTTCTTTGTGAAGCCCTGTCGTATCGTTTATACAAAAGCACGAGGAGGAGCTGAGGCAGGTGACGCTTGGTCTTTGCGAATGGATTTTAAAACCTTGTCAATCACGTAATTGATAACCAGAACACCTTTTTCACAACACCATGTGAACTTGGTCTTTAGCTCATCAGAACATGTGTAAGTCACTCGTACATAAGAGAAAGCATAGTGTACAAGTATTAAAAGATAAGATATATGTTAGAATATAAATATTAGATGCACAACGTTAAAGTAAAAAAAATTAATATTCCCTCCACTTATAATTTACCTTTTTCATTTTAAAATGGTGCTTATTTTGATTTTTTAAAGTCAAACTTTGTCTTTATTTATTTTGTGTGTTATATAATGCTTGATGCAAAATATATGAATAAATTGAGTCTTAATTATATTTTTTAATAGTATAATTTTTATCAAGTATTATATAACACAAAAAAATATTTAAAGTGAAATTGAACCAGTTTAATTCTGAAAACTCAAATTTTACACTTATTTTGGAACGAAGAGAGTATTATTTTTTGTGTTAGGTGATGCCATAACTAATTTTTTGTTTTTGTTCTAGAGGTGGATCATTTAAAATGTTTAACAACGAAGAATTAGGCAGTCGCGCATTGTCACAGAGCTTTATATTCGACAATTTTAATTAACTTGTGCATAATTACCTTATAATACAATTCACAAATAGTCGGTGCACCATTTGGGCTCACAAAATCATGTTGGGCTTATGACGGCCTTTTCATCCAGCCCTGTTTCTTTGTGTTCTATCGGTCGGCTACAAAGATTGGTAAGAAACAGGGCTGGATGATTTCTATGGATTAACTTTCGGATTTGTGGTATGGATGATTTCTTACCAATCTAGCCCTGTTTCTTTTCACCGACTCTTTCATCCATCTGTTTCTAATACAAGATTGGTAAGAAATCAGCCAGGAGAACAAAAAATTAAGATGAATCGAGAAATTGCCACTCATGAATACTAATCGTCGCGGTCATGAAATTTTTTACAATTTTTTTCATCTATTTTTTGGTGTATTAATGGTATTGGATTGCTATCGATTTTTGTGTTTTTTGTTAGATTGATTGACTTTGATTATAGGTTATATGGCGGCGGTCGCAGAAACGGTCTTGGCCTCTCAACATGTTCAAAAAATTATTATGGTTTTCGTTTTTATTTTGCTTATTGAGAATGATACAAGACAAAAAAAAATATTGTTTAAGTTATTTTATTGTTTATAACAACTGATGCAAGACACAAAAATATGTTTTCTTTCGTTGATTTTGGTAGTATAAGTTATTTGATTGTTTAAGTTATTTGATTGTTTAAGTTATTTGTTTGTACACAGGCAAGATATGTTTAAGGTTAAATAGCGCATAACATATTAAGGTACATTCTAAATCTAAAACTTTATTTACCAAGTTTTGGTTAAGTAAACGATTTTTTTGCTTTCTGGGTTTTACATGACTAACTTTGCATCAAGATGATACAAAAAAGTATGACTTATCCAAAAGGTTTAGATACAATAGCCAACTAAATAATGTAACTAAAGTGTGATCATGAAAAATCTAAACAAAAGCTAAGGTCAACTAAATGGCAAGTCACCATAACTACTTTCACCTTTCCAAAAGGTCTGCTTACATTTCATTCCATTAATATTCTTATCATCATGGCTACACTGATTCACAAATTAAATATTAATTTAGTTTTAACTGATTGAGTAGAATTTAGTTTTATACAATAATCAATGATATATTAGTTACTTGACCTTTCTTGATATTGGTTGGTTGCAATGATCTCAAATCGGACTTAGCAGCACTGAAAACTTCCGCATGGGAGGGCTAAAGGCGAGACAAATATATAATGCATATACGCAATCTGTTCAACAAATAAAAACTTTCTAAACATATAAGTACAAGCGAACCTTGGATAAAAGATGTGATGTGTCCATTCCGTGAGTGTAAAAATTCATGTGCTCAACATCCGAATAAAAGGTAATCATTAAACTCTTTTTTTTACTGATTTTGCCAAGTACTTGCGTTTTTACTCTGCGTTTCTTGATTTTCCGAGATAAGAAGTTTTATATGCAATCCCAAATATCCTGTTAACCATAGCATACTTTAGATACAAGTTTGTTTGATAAAATATTGCGTTCGTCGCTATGTGATAGTAGTTTGGTTAGAAAACGACGCCCAAGCAAAAGCAATGTCCCAATTAATTAACATGTCTGTCAGGGGGGGGGGGGGGGGGGGGGGGGGGGGGGGGGGGGGGGGGGGGGGGGGGGGGGGGGGGGGGGGGGGGGCGTATAACAAACCATTTTAGTAGTATAAAATAAACTATGTCTTAATATAGATTCTCTTAGTATTTTAAATATGATTACATAATATAAGTAGTATAACTGTAATTTGATTTTTTTTCCCTGAATAACTATGTCTTAAAGTTGGAAGCATTTTAGCACACTTCGGACTTTGATTCCATACATTATTGATTCCCATGAAACATAACAAAACCCGACCAGGCAAATATGTTGAACCATGACACCTTGACATGGTTTAACGTAAAAGTTGTGATTCTTTCTTTCTTAGTGGTCTATGAAAATTAACAAGATTTCAGTTCGTAAAAAGTTCATTGTCGCCCATTTTGCCACCTTAATTATTTTTCTATTGGTACTAATCATACAATATCCTGTTTTCTTTCTTGACAGGAAAAAGCTGAACAAAGCCCCTATAGTTTTTCGATTGCATTCAGGGCGTGTGCAGGAGTCAGGTCCCATACTTATGGCAAGCAAATCCACGCTTCAGTGTTCAAACACGGGTTTCACCTCTATGCTTTATCCCATTGAGAGTACTACTTTTATTTCGGTGTCTGATACATTTCATGAAAACACTTTTATGTAGCAGTAACATATTATCCCCCGCCGCAACGCGCGGGTCATTTTGTGACTCGTATAATACAATACACAAATGGAAAAGAAATGTAAATATATCTTAAAGTAACTCATTGATAGTTTTGTACGGTCAGTGACTTAGTAATTGAGTCAGGGTCTTTTATACATTTAAAATTATCTATTCAAATTCTAGTAAAAGATCATTGGGTACCGAATTGACCCAACACAATTGCATAAAAGAACTAGCCACACATGAGAATTTGATACTAGTTCATATGATTAGGTTTTACAAAAGTGAAGTAAAGATTATAAATTATAAAGACAATGATGCCTTAAAGATTAGTGATGTAACCTTGATGTTGAACCCTTTACATTATGCTTCCCTTGTCTTCAAATGCTCTTGTGTTTTTATGGGTTTTGTTGGCTTAGGAATGGCGGTGAACAAGCACATACTATGGAATGTGATAGATGGTTAAAAGGATCGATAATGCATAGCCAAATTAAAGGGTCTTATTCATGTCTATATACGCCTTTGGCTATCAAGTAAAGTTCTTGGGTTTCAAGGGGCTTTAATGTGACATAAATTCAAGCCATAAGGTCTACATGATCGGACTTTGAGCGTTAGGCATAATAGAAAATGCATTGATTCAACTTGGGGAGCACAACAGGGTTTGGCCGCAATGGCAAAAAAGGGCAACCACGTAGCTAAACTTTTACTGTGTCTAGACCTTTAGCAGCCCAAGGTTAAAACGACAATTTCACCAAAAGTTGTCAAAACCAAAGTTGTAGCATGTTCTCTTCTCAATCCGTGGCCTTTTGAATCAACTCAACCGGATTTTGTATGCTCAATTTACAATGAAAGCAGTGGAGGTGTATCGAAAACAACTAGACTATATGTAACATTTCTGTATTTTCAGGTCTTTTACGACGTCATCTATTTTACTAATTATTTATTTTTCTTTCTCGTACGCGGTTACTTTTATTTTTAATAGTTAAATCGCGTAAGTTAAAAATTATCGTTTAAGCGTAAACGGACATCAAAGAATTAAATGTTTACATCAACAAAGGTTATATAATTATTTTGAGGATAATTATTAACTTTGTCATTATTATATTTTATCGGATACGTAAATGTAGGTACGTAACGCGATAAATTGCCGTATAGTAGCACTCCCGGAACCACCAAAACTTTCTACGCTTCAACAAATACCCACATTTTATACCCAATTCAATAAAAATTACAAAATATCTCATCTAAATCTTATGTTTTGCCGAAATTCTTGCCAATATGTAACAAGTAATAAAGCAAAACTCAATTCCACTTTGTCAAATATGCATATTACTTCTTTAATGATACACCATACCTCTTTATTACCTAGCCATACCTTGTCTAAATGACTAAAGGCCATCCCTAAGACCAAAGACCCATATCTATGACCATACCATGTTCCCTTGACTAGTTTTACTACCTTATATACATGTATCTACTAGAAAGAAAATTCATACATGCTTTAACACTTAGTAAAAATCAAACAAAAACCCTCTTTTGCTCTCTATATGCTACGGCACAAACCATGGCCCCAACATAATCCATACAAAATTTTATTCAACCTATACACTTCTATACACATCTATTATAAGTCATTCTAAGGTGTTTCCAACCATTGAATCACCATTTGCAAGTATTAAGCAATATATCAAGATGTTGGGTTTTTATTAAGAAAACCAAGGGTTTTCATTTATGAGAAAGCTTGGGTTGTGAGTCTAACACGGTTTACATTCATTCTCATCTCATAGCATCAATCCCTAAGTCTTCTAAATTCTTATACATTTATTAATCATTATTTCATGTGTAATATGTTATTTAAATGGCTAAATCACCATTAAGACTTTTGAATATTAAAAAGGGTTTTACTAAGTCTAGAAAATTATACACTTATCCTATGTCATAAGGTTATATATATCATGAAAAATGATGTAAAAGTATGTTAACTAATGGTTTTAAGTACACACATGTTTTATTAACAAATTAGGGTTTATAAAGTTAATAAAACAAACTTTTTATAAATCAATACACTTGGATGATAAAAGGGTTTTTATTTCGTGCTTCATACAGTAGGTTTGACATTACATAAAAATAATACGCCTCATGACGATTCCAAAATGATAAGAAACTCGAAAAACCGATTTATAACGAAAAAGATACGTTAGTTAACGATTTTCACGAGAAAATACTTTATAAAACTATTTTTATAAAATTTCTATTCATTACACAGAAGTGATAATTTTTAAAACATCAAAAATATATATAGACTTTTAATTACGAGATCTACTCGAAAGATCCGTTAAAAACGGAGCTATAACGAATAAATACGACATTTACTGATTACGACAACAAATACGTTAAAAATAACAAGGTCTGGTGTGAACAGTAAAAGTTACTGTTCACCAGAAGGTCAAAAGTTCAAAAATGTAAATTTATGATAACTCGTCTTAATACGAAAGCGTGGGCATAAGAAACGTTAAAATCGGGCTTAAAACGCAAAAGTTATGCTAGTTTTACTAAAACGGTAATTATAAACGTTTTAACTTATTAACACAATTTTCCCAATACCATTAGTTTGTGATTGACTATAAGAATAATTTTTATGTTGTAATCAAAGTACTATATGACTAGGGATTTCATAATGAGGCCTCTTCGGATGGCGTATCGACGAGTTGTTGGATTTACGATTTAAAGTGTCCTAACTCCTCGAACGTCATGTCATGACCTCTTAAATTATGATAGCCCGAACGATAGTACGATTTAACAACTATAAGATTATATTCAAGTACTCGGTACGTATACGACCTATATTGGTGTAGGTTGCCTTCGATTTCCTTCGTGACGGCATTTTCTTATTTTGAATACTTGTTGGAATTCCATTCACTCAAGGTGAGTTCATAGTCCTCAGCATTTAAAATCTTTTCAATGTTTTATAAACCCGCGAGGAAATTTACATGCTCGTTTACACACTTGTAAAAATTTTACTTACGTACAATTACCTTCAATAGCTTTGTGATTCATACCCCCTTTTTACCACTTAATTGTTTTACAAACTCTACGGGGTGAATTACATTGCTTGTTTTACTTTGGACACAAGTGTTTTCAAAATTGTATGCTATCCAGATTATTGCATGAATGCTATTGCCTAAGAGCCACAATTACTGGTGCAAATCCATTATAATTACGATTACTGGTGCAAATCCATTATAATTACGATTACTGGTGCAAATCCATTATAATTACGATTACTGGTGCAAATACGATTACTGGTGCAAATCCGTTATAATTACGAACTCTGGTGCAATTCCCTTATAATTACGAATACAGCTTCGAGGTCATGAGCTTAGTGCAATAATACAAGTGTTGGACATGATGAATGTGTTTCTCTTGTCTACCTTACGATTTGACTTCGGATTATTACTTAGTCCACCCATTTACATTACTTCGATCTTGTGGTCCACTTTTAAATACTTCTTGATTTACTGAATCACTACTTGGATTTCGGATGGATTTCGGAAATAACACTTTTAAATGTTGTAACGCTACTTTTCTTCTGAAATATTTCTTAAATTATTTCAATACTGCTTTTTACTTAAACCTATGAATTCACCAACATTATTGTTGACGTTTTAGCATGTATTTTCAGGTTACTATTTTGCTAGTGGAGCATTGGGAGCATTCGAGTCGCGCGGATATATATTTTTGAAGGCTTAATAACTTGTATACCATTCGACAAACGTTTTGACAATGTTTTCTAATACATTATAAATGAAACCTGTTGCAACTCTGATCTTTTATTAAATAGAATATGACTTTATTTAAAACGTCCATTTTAAGGTCGTTTTCCGTGACTTGTGTTTTGTGCCCTGAAGTAGCACCCCAACCTTACCATTCCGCTGCGTTGTCCTGATTTTTGGGGGTGTTACACTATAAAGATTTTTTTGTTTTAGCTTCTTTTTGTTAACACACTACGAAGAATCATCTATTGTTGCTAGGGCTGTAAACGAACCGTACGAACACGAACGGAGCCTTATTCATGTTCGTTCATTTAATTTTAGCCGGACAATAAACGAACACGATCGCTAAAACGAATGGATATTCTTGTTCATGTTCGTTTATTAAGAAATATGGTTGTTCGTATTCGTTTATGTTCGTTTATTAAGACACTGAACGAACATAAACGAACGAACATACACGATCGAACGTAAATAAACATAAATTTTACAAAAATATACACAATATTGTGTTTTATTAGTGTTGTTTTGTTTAAGTAAAAGCAATTTCAAAAGTATATAATAATAAAAAAACGATAAAAGAACATAAACATATATATGATCATAAACGAACGAATAATCGGACGTTCATGAACATAAATGAACGGACAAGACTTTTGTTCATGTTCGTTCATTT
>BQNB010186373.1:0-12132 GCA_026074375.1 Tanacetum coccineum
ATTTTTATCCACATATCAACGAATAATAGATCCTTCCAAGTATTTCATCGATTTAAGTTTAGCGAACTGACTATCAATCATCCTTCTCTTTATTGATGCATTTTCTATTTTTCCATTTTTATAACATAAATCTCAGTGCAATTTCACCGTCTTCACAATCGTAATTCATCCGGATAATTTTTCTTTTAACACTTCATCTTCGGACATAATACATAATCGCGAAAGTAGAAAAATACACGAGCTACATAATTTCCCATTGCATTGTGCAATTTCCCGACCTAACCGGAGATAGAAAATTTCACTTTGACATTGGAAATACTAAACTTTACACAAAAGCAACTAGCAACTTTGATTAAGTAGGCTTAATCTACAGGGTAGGCTAAGGTGTAACGAAAATAGACATATGGTGTAAAAAAGACATGAATGGCTCAACAGGTTTTTCTTGGGGATCTTACTCTTATTGTGAGAGTAATCAAAGGGTTACACCGAATTTAACTAACCAGTGTAATTAGTTAATTTTACTACATTTAGGCTTTTTTGTGTATTCTTCAACATATAGGATTTTTGGTGTATTCCTAGAAATTTACCAGTTAAAAATGTTTCTCCATCTAAATCCATAGTACTCATCATTGTGGTCTCGAGTGATATACCAGGCCAAGTTCTAAAGTCTACTACATCACCGGCACACTCATTTTTGTGAGTTAGTTTTTAGTAAACGTAAGGAAATAAAATAGGCTTAATATATCACAAATTGGCATTTAAGGTTATAAGCGCGCTGTAGGTCATGTAACAGTAATTTTACAAAAAGAGGTGCTTGAAACAATTTTAATTGGCATAATTTAAGCCACATTAACATGTTATTGTAAAAGAAAGGACAAGTAGACGTTCTATCCTAATTTCTCCAGCATCCCACTAAGATTATACAACATGCCTCGTTTGTATAGATAGAAAAAAAATGGGCAAAAGAATTAGAACGAGGTAACACCCCAAAAAGTAGCTCGGGATGAATCTCGCAGTTTAAGTTCTTTGAGCAAAGTGGTGCTGACGGAAGGCTTCATGAATGCTTCGTACAGTTCAAGCACATTGACCCAACAAAACATATACGTCTTATCTTCAGAGTATAAACCAAATCGTCGATTTCCTGATAGCAAGGTCGTCGCAAAAAAGATTAGAAACAAAGGTGTAATTCCCTATACTCGGTTTATACAATGGTACAATGAAGGAAAAACAAATAAACACACAACAGTACAGCAGATCAATACGCCGTACAAACCGCTAGGATAACGCCGTAAATGTACCTATAAAAACCATATAAATTTTTTAAAGTACTGAAATTAAATTACAGACTGATAACGTCCAGACACATCCATACGCCGTATCCAGAGGGTTCGATACGCCGTATGGAGTGTCTGGGAAGACAGACTCGTGCAAACAATTTAAAAATAGTTCAAACAATTTAAAAATGAACGGGTTGTCTCCCGGGAAGCACTTTTGTTTCCTAGTCGTTAAGTTCGACTTTTCCTTTCCAGCTTCATTCTTCATCTGGGTGTTTCCCATGACCCAATACCCTTATTAAAATACCCAAAGGTTCTCGAATAAGCATCCGGTGTCCCTTTTAAAGTGGTTGAGGTAACTACGAACTCTATATGGCAATGTACTCTCGTCAACATTGAAATGAGTACTTCAATCATCTCGAATCTCCTAATTTTGCAAACTGATGGTTCAAAGTGGATCATCCATCGCGTTCCTTCATGCCTCTGCTGAGTGTCTTGAGCGTTGATTGTTGGTTATAATTTCTACAAAGATATTATTCACCACAAGATAAGTGACATGTCCTTTTTAGTTTTTGATGTTTTCGATAAGGTCCATGCCATAACTTTCCACACGAGATAAATGTTGCGACTTCATACATAATTATCTCCACCATACATTGTTGTAGCTTCTACTACACATAAAGTCTAGTTTGTGGAAGTTTCTAAAAACTATTATCAACTATGGCACAGAATTTTATTCACGGGAGTCGCATTTCCCCATGATTCTTCAACTTTTGCTTTGTGCATTAAGGTTTCTTCTTTCAGTCTTCTGTCAGCTAGTTCATCATACCACTTGTGATCTTGAAAATAAGTCATGCTTCCAACCCGAACCATCCCAGGTAGCTCTCCACCGTTACAAAACCCGTTAATGTCTGAGCTACATGTGGGCCATTTGGTCACTCTATTCTTAAAGCGATATGGTTCACATATATGATCACATAGTTGATATGGCACCCCGTTATCCAACCACGGTTCTTCAAGATCCTTTGTCACAGGATTATTCAACTCATATTCCTCGTAGGTCCCAGTTCCTTGGATATCAAAAGTAAACAAATCCTTGTCAATTTTAAGGAGGTAGTTGAAATCGTTGAAAGCTTCACACAAGGGTGTCTCGAAGTCAAATAGATTGCCTTCAATCTTGAAGATGTCAGTAATATCGTCAGGGTCATCATCCTCTTCAATCTCTTCATTATGATCAGAAAGTTGGTAGAATTTTTGAACGAACTTTTCTACCAAGTCATCCCAAGTAGTAACCGAGCCTATACAAAATCCTTTCAAACCATTCATCATGAGGTATGCGCACCCGTGAGTGAAATATGGAAGATGCATAAGCCTAATCGAATCTTGACCTTACCCCCCATTAATTTGTTGATTGGGCCCAACTAGCTTCAAGAAATTTATAATGTGCTCGAAACATGTTTTCTTCCGATTGCCACATTAAAAGTATATCTCGTATTTTGAACCAACTAAAGCTCCTGTAACTCGACAAAATTTCTCTTGACATATCTTCCTTCATTATCAATTATAGATGCAGTTGTTTCCGGGTAACTGAGATATAATGTTTTTGTTCTGTCATCGTTAATTGAATTCCTGAAAAATAAGTGCAAATGATCAGTAGGATGTGCCCACTCAAAAGAGACGACGATAAACAGAAATCAAAAACTGAAAGATAACTATTGTTACAGTAATCAGACTTAGCAAAACGCCATAATCAATTATATTGAATACACGTCGTATGGTCTGCTAAAGGTAAGTAAGCTATGAGTATACAGAATAACGCCGTAATATTGTATGGGAAAGAACAGATTCGTCGTTTAGACAGTAGAAAATTAATGCGTTGTTCTTGAGTGGAAAAGGTTGATAAACGTCCGTTATCCAACTTGTTGGACTACAGCGTATCTGTTGATCTATCAGAACAGGATACTTAGAAAACAATTAAATAATGCGAGAATTTAAACACAAATATTAACAAAAATCAATTACATCACAAACAGCATATAAAAACACTAATTAAATTATTTATTAAGCTAACTGGTTAAGAAATACGTAATAAAAATAAAGGTTAAACTTTATTTCATACATCAACCGTGAAACGGCGCCAAAAACTTGAATGTGCTGTCATGTAGTCAACTTATGATTACCAAGTTTAAATTTATTATAGCCGACTTAGCTTAAAACAACACTTTAACGTGGCAGTGGTACCCGATCGGGTGGAGATTCGTGGTAAGTAGGGTGTCAAACACTAAGAAGCGAGGTTTTTATCCTTAAATCTATCAATAAATTTAATTACTCTAGTTACGTTAATATCTAATTACTTGTTTAGACCTATGCAATATACCTTCAACGGATATGGGGGCTTTTTCTCCAGCCTAAAAAAGGAATGAAAAAAAAGAAAGAAAAAAGAAAAAAAAGGGAGAGAAAAAAAACAAAAAAAAAAAAAGCAATGAAAAAGTAGAGAACCTGCACATGGGTTTATGGTGACAATAATCAATATAAAACACAATAAACATGCAAGAAAACAATCAGTAGATAAAAGAGCGGTACAGCCCAAATAATATAAATTTGCATTTGCCATATAAATATATTAATGCTGGTTTATATTTATTTAGAGTGCAATGATTTCTTATCTCAAAGGCGCATAACATTCATAAGACTTAGCGGGACATCATCCTAAAGACTAGACACTTAAACCCAGTCACAATCATTAACGCCTCCGCATAATATCATCCCTTTAGTTTTAATTATAATCTATCAAGGGATTATAACAATGGCGATCTTGATAAACCCTAGCCCATCGGGACTTTACCCACTTACCGTTTGACGTTATTTTAATAATGGTTGGTCCATTATTCATTTCTTTATTCAATAAATCAAGAACATACTTGTTGAATACATTACGGGTTTACATGTCGCGGTCCAACTAAACTCGTTAATTTAAAGACAAAGAACATAACGTTACTTTGTAGATCCTATTGGAGTCCAGTAATATAAAACTAGATATGAAGACAGCTATCTAGTTCTACTCACTTGTAAGGCGTACTAGACCCATTAAATAATAGGTCGCATATTCAAACACGTAAACCAAATATCATTGAGTAAAATACTTAAACTCTTAAGAACGATAAATTAAGAAAATCGAATTTAAAACAAACCAAACATTAATATCATCATTAAGAAGGCTATTATACCCAAAGGGTATTAGCCCATAACCATTGTAATTATAACTAAGTGTGAACAATTAACCAAGGTAAAACTAAACGTTTTTACCGACGATATCCAAAAATTAAATAGATTACAAGAGTAAGGAAATTACAACGGTTGTCTTAAAAGGAAACGTGATCGATGCTTGACCTTTGTTGCTCTTTTTCTCTTCAGAAAATCATGCTTTATGTGTATGGTAAGAAAATATGATTTAGCACACTGAAAACTCGGTTTTTAGAGTCTTCTATCTAATATCCTCTAAAAATGTTGGATACGCCGTATTAGAGCTACCAACACGGCGTAAATTTGAGGTGTATCACGTTGAGTGCGCGCAAAGTTTACAATCAATACAATATACATTCCCAAAATATAAATATCTTCGTATCTCTGAATAGTTATCTTTATGGATACAGCGTATGGCAGAAGGTGGATACGCCGTATTGGGAATTGTAAATACGTGTTTCTTGAGAAATATTGGCGTTGATATGGTCGTATTTCTTTTCCTGGATACGACGTATTGTTCTGAATGAGTAATCTCAAATGTCATCGTTTTAGCTCTACAAATAATGCTTCATTAAGCAACTCGTTCACAAATCACTCCTCAATTACTGCAAATAACACTTTTAGGCATTTAAGTACACACTCTTCCAGTAATTATATAAAAATGGTTAGTTTATTCAGGATAAATGATGGTATAAATGTGACGTTATTTGATGTCATTAGAAGCCCATAATATCAGCAATACTTTGCATCTTTTTGGGACCTAAGTTTGATGCAAGAAAGGAAATCCACGACACAGAGAGCTTTCACTAGGCGGAGACTTAATGTGGCTCCGCGGAAGGGTTATAAGCCAGCAACAACCACAAGACCTCTTTCTGGCCTTGACCCATGATCAATACAAGCCCCAAGCCCAACTTGGCATACCCTTGTCAATTAGTGCCCGACCGAATGGCTCCTCCCAAAGCCACACTGATACTTTGGATGATTAGAGGCATTCATAACTACAAGTTCTAATGGCCCGCGACAAGGCTCCATCCTCCGTCCAGCTATGGTAGTCCAAAAAACAAGGATAAAAATTCCTTATCTAAAGGATAAGCCTCGAGGCATCCGAATCCCTGCCACCTTATCACTAAGGATCTTGACTTATTCATCCTGGACCGCTTATCACTAATATGATCCTTTAAGAGCCATAACCCAAAACATGATAAGGCCGGAGTTCGATAACATGTGGACTCCAGCAAAGACACTTGATTAGTAATATTTACCTTCTTAGATTCAATGAGAGGCAACCTTGATACTCAGGCTCATGCACAGGACAACTTGAAAGTTTGCCAAATCTTTGGGTCAGTTTAGAAGTAATTATAAGCGTTAGAGGAACTGCAAGCTCCGGTATCATTAATAACGCTGCGGACTCCCTCAAGAGCCGTGGTCCGCTCTTTTCAAACTATATAGCTCATATAATCCTAGCGGCGTTCGCGACATGGCTGCAAAGACGAATTAACCGTTCGCAAGCATCAGTCACCTCCTTCAAGATAGCTGGGCTTCAAGTTTGCAATTTCAGAATCCTTTCCTTCAACACGTCAGCCGTGCCTATTACACTTCTATCAAATTTCTTCCTTTCCCTGTAATAGGTATCTGACATGTTGAAGGAAAATGATACGAAATTGAGCAAACTTAAGCCCCAGCTATCTTTGAAGGAGGCCTGAAGCTGCGAAGGTAATTCGTCCTTTGCAGCCAATTGCACGGAAGCCGCTCGGTATTATTGAGCAAAATATTTTGAAAGAGCGGACCACGGCTCTTGAGGAGTCCGCAGCCGATATTAAGATACCGAGCTTGCGTCTCTAACGCTAAAATTAACTAAACTGAACCCAAGATTTGTCCAAACCTTTCATTTGTCATGATGAGCTTAGTATCAAGGTTGCCCTCTCTTGAATCTAAGAATGATACACTTACTAATCAAGGTGTCTTTGCTTGGAGACACATGTTTCGAACCACCGTGATCAGGTTTTGGGTTATGGCTCTTCAAGGAACATATTTGAAGCGGTCCCAGGATGAAACAAGTCAAGATCCTTATGATAAGGTTGCAGGGTGGGATGCCGACTTATCCTTTAGATTAGGAATTTACCTTGTTTTTTGACTACCATAGCTGGACGTAGGTGGAGTCCTTGGTCGCGGCCCTGAAGACTGTAGTTATGAAATTGCCTCTAATCTCCACATGTATCGTGCGTGCATTGGGTTTTGAGGTCGTTTCCTATTACTTGTTGTTGTGCTATGACGTCGCACCCCAATTGTTACCGTTCCGCTGCCGCCAGATTTCGAGGGTGTGACACTTGGTCTTGTACAGGTGATTAAAACGGAAGAAGTGCTTACAAGGAAAAATCCTTAACTTCGGTTGGGATACATTTTCAATATAATCTAGAGTCTACTTGAGGACAAGTAGGATTCAAGTGGGAGGATATTTGATGACATCAAATAACGTTAAATTTATACCATCATTTATCCCGAATAAATTACCTACTTTTACATAATTATTGCAAGAATTCGTACTTAATTGCTTAAAAGTGTTATTTGCAGTAATTAAGGAGTGATTTGTGAAGACATGCTAAAAGGCGCATATTTTGGAGCTAAAACGATGATATTTGAAGATTGCACAATTCCGACCAATACGCCGTATCCACAAAAAGAGATACGGCGTATCAGTGCCAATTCTTCACAAGAAAACGCGTACAAACAATTCCCAATACGGCGTATCACTCTTCAACCATACGCCGTATCCAGCTGGATAGACATTCAAAGATACGGAGATATTTATATTTTGAGAATGAATATTTTATTGATTATAAACTTTGCGCGTACTCCAAGGGAAACACCCCAATACGCCGTATTGGCCTATCCCAATACGGCGTATCCAGACTTTTTCATACACTATAAATAGAAGACTCAAAAATGAGTTTTCAGTGTGCAAAATTATATTCTTCATACCATACACATAAAAGACGATTTTTTGAAGAAAAGAAGAGCAACCAAAGGTCAAGCATCGATCACGATTCCATAGAAGACACCGTGTAATTCCTATACTCTTGTAATCATTTAATTTTTGGTATCGTTCGGTAAAACGTTTAGTTTACCTTGGTTATTTGATCACGCTTGTATAATTACAATGGTTATGGGCTAATACCCTAGGGTATTAGCCATCTTAATGAAGATTTAATGTTTGGTTTGTTTTAAAATCGATTTCTTAATTTATCGTTGAAAGTTTAATTATGTTTATCACATGATACTTGTCTACGTGTTTGAATATGCGACCTATCATTCAACTGGGTCTAGTTACGCCTAACAAGTGAGCTAGATACTGGGATAGCTCTCCATATCGTGTTTTATATTACTGGACCAATAGGATCACAAATAATGTTCTGTCTTTGTCTTTAAATTATGAGCTTAGTTGGACCGGCAGGTGACCCGTAATGTTTCAACAAGTATGTTCTTGATTAATTGATAAAGATTTGAATAGTGGACTACCAGTATATAAAATACCGTCAAACAGTAAGTGGGTAAAGTCCCGATGGGCTAGGGTTTATCAAGATCACCATTGCTTTAATCCCTAGATAGATTATAATTAAACTAAAAGGATGCTTTATGCGGATACGTTAATTGTGACAGGATTCAACGTGTCTAGGTCTTAGGATGATGTCCCGCCTAAGTCTTAAGAATGATATGCCGCTTCGAGATAAGAAATCATTGCACTAAATAAACAAACCAACGTTTAATAGGATTTAATATGGCTAATACGATTTTCTATCATTTGGCTTGTACCGATCTTTTATCTTCTGATTGTTTTCTTGCATGTTTATTGTGTTTAGAATTGATTATTGCCACCATAAAACCCGTGCCAGTCTCTCAGGATGAAAACCCCCATATCATTAAAAACGTATATAGCATAGGTTTAACAAGTAATTAGAATTAACTTAATTAGAGTAATTAAAATACTAATAAAATATAAGGTTAACAACCTCGCTCTTAGTGTTCGACACCCTACTTACCACAAAACTCCACCCGATCGGGTACACTGCCCGTTAAAGTGTTGTTTTAGGATAAGTCGGCTAAATATAAATTTAAAATTTGGTAATCATTAAATTGACCCTACACGACAGCACATTAGCAATAATGTGTAGACATTCAAGAAGTAGAAAGATGCATAAATTGCTACTTACTTTTCACTAGCGAAGGAACACTCATAATGTTGTCAGATCTAGTAGGAGCAATGAATTTTATGAAACGAAAATGAAAAACTTGCAATGTTGTCAAATTCAGTGGGAGTTATGAGTTGTTTACCTCATAGGCATCTTACTTTATTTCTGGCCTGGCTTGAAATAATAAATTACTTTTCAAGTGTGAAACATATTCATTTAGTAAAGAATCACCGTGTATTAAATTTATATTTAGGATAAGTCGGCTAAATATAAGAAGTACAATTAACTTAACATGTAACTTTGGTATGAGTTCGATTAGAATATTAACATAATTCTATCATAACTTTCTCGCAAGTAAAAAGTATAGGAATTAGCCTTATTTTCCTAAGGATAATATATACGGTTTATCTTTCACAAGTAAAGAACAAACCATTGTTTATGGTATACATTGCATTAATACATTAAAAGAATTTGAAAAGCTTAATATTAGTATTTTCAATAATTAATCTCTTAAAAAAATAACTACCCGCGTTTATGAAAATAAACAATTAATTTTAATAAGAGTCTAAGATCCAACTTGAAATTCCATCATCACATCAGTTGATCTGCTAGCAATGATGAATGCAAAAGGTAATCAACAGTTGATAATTGCCTACATGTGCAACTTTTAGTCTGTATGGGGCCCAAGGCATCATAATCCAGAATTATAATGTCGAGATCAAGGCAATATTATCCAGAATAACATCGTCAAGTTGGCATGTTTTGCCACATCGGATGCCTCGGGTTAAGGTCTCACCAGCTTAACTTGATTTAAGTCATCCAATTGAGAACGCTTGATAAATCGCACTAGGTCTCACGCTTAGTGAATAAAACACCTCTTAGGATTTGCAATTCACCTACTTCTCAAGCAGTGTAAAAAATAATATGCAAGTTGATAGGTCACATGAATCTTGAATCAATCATATCGAACATGAATGCATAGAGAGAATAGTAGAGAAGGACAAGTATTTGAAATTCAAATGCTATAAAATGGAGGGAAAATGGAAGAGTTTGTTACAAAAATGTATCCCCCTCTAATGAAGATTAGAGGGGTATTTATAGGCGAGGGAATGAGGCTTCCATCCTTATTTTCTTAACTTGTCACATCTAGTCCCTAGACTTTGGTAATTATGCTATTTCATTCTTTTAGCATAATATACCTTATTACAAACTACTTTGACATTATCAAAAGAAACACTAATTACTTAAATAATACAAAATCACATAATCGATACTTTTAATGATCCTAACATAAACAACTATGCCGCTAAATACAGTTATGTTTCTGTACCAACAAAGAACAAAGATGATAGAAGAAAATAAGAAGAAGCAGCTTTCAACATATGTTTCAGTTTGTCTGTTCGAAAGTCTCCCGTTCAACTGCGGGGGAGTATAACATTGGCTAGGTTATTCTGCCCAAACCCAATTGTCGGTTTGGGTCCATTATATTTAGGGTTTGCATCGCTTGTTTATTAAGCTATGTATTTAGTATAAATACATAGTCAATCCTTATTATGTAATCACACAAAACACAATCAATAATAAATTTATTTATTATCTTACATATCAGCGGACATATGTTTAATGGTATAGTTAGTAAATTTATAAAAAATTTGTATATTTAGCATATATTATATATTATAATTAGTAAAATAGAGGACATAAAATTAGTATAGTTCAACCCCTTGGGCTCTAACCACTTTGAATAACTTTTTTGGCAACGTTAATTGTAATTGCGAAATAAGATTCGAGGAAAATGCCAATATGTAATACTTCTGTAGTCTATTTTTATTGTCTACATTTTCTTTTTTTTAGGATTACCCAATTGAATTGTCCACTACTAAAAATAATAGAAAAGTTTGAATTAATTTTACTATATTATCCTTCTATGAAATTATTATTACAAACTTTAAAGAAGACTTTAATTAACTAGCTAACGGTAAAACTGTCATTATGTCAAAAAATAAGAAAGAAAAAGCAGTAATACATGCACTTTTCTTAAACTATGTGTTTTTTGTCGGAGGACAATAATTTTAAGAAGAAGAGAGTAGTACCGAAGCATTATTTTCTCTCAAACAAACACCACATTCTTCCACCAAAAATCACTCTTTCTTGAAATCCTTCACTTTCGCTAAGAATTAATCCCCATCTTCACCATCCAAACGCTCGCCATCATATCCCGAACCCGAAAGTAAAATCAGAAAGAAAGGGTCGAATAAGTGTTTTGATCAGTTTTACGCAAGGATCGCGAATATGTTAATGCCGTTGACCGACAGTTAGCTAACTCTTTTTAATGGATTTTCAGTTGTAAGAAACTACCAAAAAGTTATTAGAACAAATTACAACATGTTACAATAATATTTGGGATTGCAAATCCAATCAAACTACTTTAGTTTAAAGTTTCAATGACTAGTGACGATCCATTAATGAGATAAAAAATATTTTTATCTCCAAAGAGCGAGAGTTTTTCTTGAAGGTTTCAAATCAAAGGAACCATGTTTAAACCTTAAAAAAATCTAAACCAATCCACCACACAAAAGAAATTGCTAAAGTCCCAATCCCTTCGGAAGAGGGTATGGGGGAGATGGAATGTAAACAGATTGTATCCCTACCCTAAAGTAAACTCGAGAGTAGGTGCTTCCAGAAATACCTTTTGTAAGTGTGTGCGTGCGTGTGGATGTGCTTAGCTATATGTGCATGTGTGATTGGTATGAAATATCAAGGATAACGATACTATGTAATCATAAGACGCATAACAGGAATACAAAGCTATAGACATTATGCCATCATATGATCTCAGAAAGATAAAGCCATAAATCATTCACCGCATGAAAAACATAGTACATATTCTATACAAAGGGTATAAGGGGGGCATAAGCATATAAGTATAAACGCGAACGGGAATGGGAACATAAATGAATAAACGCTTGCATAGAAATAGGGCCTCTATGGAAATATAATTCTCTGACCTGCGGGTGTAGTCCGAAAATGGGCATTGCTAAAGGGAAATAAACCTAAAGCCAAAAAAGGGTAAGTAGCAATGCGTCTCTATACCTAAAACGCAAATACCAAAGCTACTAAGAGTTTTCTGTAAATCCTAAATGCTAAAAAAATCTCGTAACAAGAAACAACCTACAACTTCTAAGAGCCTATTTGTTTATGTTACTCGGTAAAACTTAAGTCTCTTGATACTTGTTTTCTGTGATTAGATTATAGTCATGTCTATTAATCAGTTTTTGTGTGAACAAAGGATTAGTGGTGATGATGGACATAATAGAACACTAGAAAACAGGGAATAAAATGTGGTGATTGTTGGGAAACCTGCATACTTTTAATAGCGTAGATCGAATAATTAACAAGTAAATGAACGTAAAGAAAAAATAGATAAC